>VXBI01005976.1:216253-237778 GCA_013397375.1 Toxostoma redivivum | reverse complement strand
TGTCTCTTAAACCAAGACAAATGGATAAAGTGTTATCTGAATGGCCCTTTCCAAATAGTTACAATGTCCAAGTAGAAACCAGTAATGAGCGCAGTCTCTCAAGGGTTTGCACAGTTCACTATCTCCTTGGAGACATTATTGCAGCCTTTAAGGAGGGCTTGTAAGAAAGGTGGAGACTTTTTGCAGGAGCTGTAGTGACAAGACAAGGGGGATAGGTTTTTTACTCAAAAAAGAGTAGGTTTAGATTGGACATAAAGAAGAAACTACTGTGATCATGGTGAGACACTGGAAAAGGCAGCACAGGGACACCAAGGATGCCCTGTCCTTAGAAGTGTTCAAGTCAGGCTGCAGTTTTGAACAAACTGATCTAGGGGATGGCATCTGTTTGCACAAAAAGAGGGTTGGACTAGAGGATATTTAAGGGTCCATTCCAATCTAAACCATTCTATGATTTTATGATTCCATGCCTATGGAAGACTAACATACCTAATATTAAAATATTCATTCAATCCCTAGATTCAATCCATTACACATTCCATATGTGTTTTTCTTCAAATTAAAAATGTCGTATAGCTTCAGTAACTTTTAAGACAAACAGAAGTAATTAATTATTCAGGCCTACAAACTTTTAATTTTTGGAGAGGAATGTTTGTCTTAAGTCACGAAATCTGATTAATTTTTTTTTAGTAGTACTCCGTGTATGTTTGAGTAACAAAGTTAATACTTAAAATTAATTTATATATTCAAGGTTATATTAAAGGTTGCAACTGCACTTCACTAGTATTTCTTTCTCATTCCCCGTTACCAAGACTAGTAGGCTTGTGAATATTGAGACTACCTTTTACTATTAAAAAGAAGGTGTTCAAGATGCAAACAAATTACTGCCATAATAATATACATGAAGATATATATTTTTCTTTTTTTCCAGTCATCAGATATTATGAAGTATCACCATGCAGTTCAGTTTTTCAAATATTCTGTATTTATTCTCTCCTTTGAACAAGAAATAGGTTATCATCATATTTGGGATTTAATCCATTCTTTTCAAGAAAAGTCGGCTTTTTGACCCTAGAAGTGTATTTATTAATGATCGTGACACATATTTCACTGGGTTCATTTAAATTCATTGCACATTTTTTAATGCACATAGAAAAACTTGAGCATATTAATATATGTCTGGAAAATGTGCGGTTTTTCCATAGTTGACTTGAGAGGCTGATTACTTTTGTAACAGTGAAGCCATCTGTGTGTTACAGTTTCATTCCATCATCTACCCCGCTATAAGATTTCCTTCAGGCTGACTTATGGTTATACCTTAGAGTAACTCATTGGCTTTTAAATTAAAGTGTGCAGAAGGCTAAGAAGCTGTCTGAGAGTTTCTGTATTTTGTTTGACTTTGGAAGTGGAGCAATTCAGAATCTACATGTTTGCTAATGGGGCAGGAAAAAAAAAAATAGAAAAGCTGAGGGGTTTTGTTAATTGATGAAGATTCTGATGCCTCAGAAAACTAAAACCACACTGATGCCATTTGTTTTAGAACTTCCATAAATCTGTTTCCTTTCTCAGCCACATAAATTTGTGTTTAAATATTAGTTTTGAAAACTTAGAAATTAATAACTTTGTTTTCAGAAAATGAGCTTTTTTAATTAACAAAAATCCTTTGAAATTATTGCCTTTAAAATATATTTCAGTGAAACAGATACCTGAGTTAATCTTTTATTAATCTAGTTACATTTTGCTTTAATGAACAACTCCACCAGTGTGTTATTCAGATAAAAGAAGTATTATTTATAGATATGAATAAACTGTAATCTAGACTCAGAATATGAACTGCTCTGGTGGTCTCAGTGTCCTTAGGAGGATATAAAAAATCAACAGCAGTTTTGCACCACGCCCCAGGCCCAAATTTTGGGTTTGGCCCTTCTGGCCCTTCCCAGGACTTTATATTGTCAACATCACAGTAGCCCAGGAGTGTTCTCATCACTGCTGAGTATAGGGTAAAATTCACTTCTCCCAGTGCTGATGATGCTCTTCCTGAGTGTTAAAATCCAGATGCTCTTGATCTTTGTTACCACAAGGGCACATTTGCTGCCTTATGATAAAATTTTGGTTCACTGGTATTCCTACATCCTGCAAAGTTGCTTTCTACTTGACCGAAAAACAACTTTCCAGTTGGCCCACAAATGCCTTCTTCCCCTGGTTAAGGACTCTGCATTCCCCTTTGTTGAACTTCATGAGGTGCTTGTCAGTTCATTTCACTAACCTGCTCAGTTAATACACCAAAATAACATCACAAATTGATTTCACAGTGCTCCACTTTTATCCTTCCATAACACAAACTCGACTTGAGATACTTACCATGTAGACCTCTATACAAGAACTGTCAGACTAGACATTGTTCATAACTGGTAGAGAGAAGTACATGTAAATCATCTTATTCAGAAGTATGCTTTCAGAAAAGGGCTTGTGAGTTAAGCCAAATTGTTTAAGTTTCTGTCCTGTTGCTGTAGACTGGACCATCTAGCAGCAATGCTTACAGTTGAGAGAGATAAATGCCCAGTTTCTTTCACCTTCAGAATCATTTATATCCTTAGGCTGTTCAGCCCTATCTATATGAAGTGTGCCCCTTTGGAGCTCAGTTAATCAATATGACATTCAACGCTGCTTTTTAAAGGAAAATGTTTAAGCTGGTTCAGAAACTAAGTATATTAAGTCCTGTGTTCATTACTGCATTTTGTGTCCATAAGGCAAGTAGCTGTTTACTATGCATGTCTACACACACATAAAAAGCATGCATGCATATCTACAAGCATATACATATACATATACATATACATATACATATACATATACATATACATATACATATACATATACATATACATGTTCTTTAATATTTTTACAAATGTTCTGGGTGTAGAAATTGAATGTACATTAAGTAAGTATGCCTATAATGATAATCAGTTAATGATACTTAACTAGAAGGAGCTGTGGAGTCCCTCAGTGCTAGAGAGGTCTTACAGAGAGAAGTAGATATGAAATTTAAAAAATCAAGTGCCAAATTTACCACCTGTGATGGGATAATCCTGGTTACAAGTGCAAAATGAGGGATGAGAGGATGGAGAGGAGCCTTGCAGAAAGAGTTCTGGAAAATTGGCTTGGTGGCAAGATGAATATGGTTCAGATTTAGCTAGTCCTGTGAGGAGCATGAAGTTGGAATCAATGATCTTTATAGGTACCTTCCAACTTCAGATATTCTTTGAATCTTTTTGACATACACACATGGATAAAAGTATGGATGCACAGAAGTTAGATGAAGATAACTATACATGGTCCAAAGAATATTGGATTTTAATTCCTGGTAGGTTTTGTATGTTTTTTTCCACTAGGAGCTAGTTATGGAGTGGCTCTATTTCAACTTACAGTAAAAAGGAAAAAGAAAATATTGTGCAGCAAAGTGTGAGGCAAATAAGATAATTAGAAATTGCTTTTCTAACCCCAAAGGATTGTCAAATACAGTCTAGGAAAGCTACTATTTTGGCTTTACATATCCAACAGCTTCAATTTCATTGTCCCATATGGTTCACAGGCCATATAGACAATAATAAAAAAACCACCAAACAAACAAACAAACGAACAAACAAAACAAAAAAAAACACAAAACAAACAAAAAAACCCCAAAGAAAACCAAGACAAAACAAAACAAAAAACCCAACGAAACAACAACAAAACAAACAAAAATCCCCTAAGAAACCCAAAAGAAACCAAACACAAATCCTCAAGCTTTTGTAAAGCTGATTTTTTCAGTCAAAGATCACAGTAGGCTTTCCTCATGGAGTCAAAAGTAGTGTTCATTCTTTAAACCTTAGTTAAGGTCATTCATCAGATTCCATAACACATTTCATGATCACTCCCTCTTCATCAGGCTCATGAATGACAAAACTCTCAGCCTAACACTACTATCTTAAATCTTATCAGAACAACAAAAAAAAAATGATTAAACTTGACTTTTTAGCTTACAGTTTAGTACTTTTTGTGTGACAGAATCCAGAAAATTTGATGTAGCATATGTAGAATGGGTGAAGGCAATACTTTGTGTTTCTCAGAACAGTCAACATTTCTTTGTTGCTATTCATTGGATGATATTAAAAAACTGTATGGATTTGTCCAAAATTTAGATGACATTTACAATACAGCTGTCTTCATTTGTATGATATCGTTCAAATCCACTATATACTATAGGTATTTTTCTTATTATACAGCACTAATTCATATATTTTAATGGATTATTTTTCCCATTTTATCATTTATCATGCCTGTAGAGTACTGTAGAAATTAAATACCTCTCTTCTTGTGGATAATTAGCTGTACATATAAATCTGCTTTTTAGAACTCAACTACTCCATCTGTTCTTGAGAATGGAGCCATTGTTCTTGACACTGTTTTTTTCTGACAGAACTTCAACACATTTTCAGGAAATTCCACAAGTAATTAAAATAAAAGAGGATTTAATTAAAAATTGGTTAATGAAATAGAAATAAATAAAGTGCAGACAAAACCATGAGTGAACTATTGTTCACATTGACACAGGATATATTTGTAAAAATTTCATACAAGTTGCAAGAACAAGTATATGAGTTAAGAAAGATGGAAATCAGATGCTCTGTGCAAATTTCATTCTACGTTCTTGGCACAAATAGCATAATATTGAATTTATTACTCAAATAATCTCTTTTAAAGCATTTTGTCAGTGTTGCATCTATGACTTCATGTTTTATATAGTGCATATTGTTCACATCCTGCTTCAGAAAGAGAAATTCTTCCTACTTGTACATGTAGTGTTACTGTGACAGTATGTATATTTCAGAATTTATTTTCAAACTTTTTGAATAGAGAAATTTAATCATCCCCATTTAACAAAGAACGATTTAAAATAATTAAATAATAATAAATTTAAAAACTATGACAGATTAATATAAAAATTTTTAATTAACCTTGAGTGTCAGTGAGACAAGTGTTTCAAGCTATTTAGTTATACGCAGCATTCTTATTGCCCTTTATTACCATTTTACTCCCCAAGCTTACAAATTTGAATTACCTTTCACACTTCTTCTGCATCCTCAGTACTTCTCTCCTCACCTTCTAATTTTTTTTAATTAGTTTTCTCATTGATCAGTATATAAAGCCAGGTTGTGAACAGCATGAAATTAATTCCATCTAATTTTGGCCCTTACTAGTTCAATATCTAATCAGAGTAATAATTAATGAAGAGAGATACACCCCACCAGAGGGAGATTCAAACTCTCTCTCTCTTAAACATTTCTGTTAAAGAAATGTGAATTATGCAATTATGCTCCAGAAGTGCTTTGGACCTGAAAGAGAGCCTGGAGCTTGCTTATATTGCCCCTAAATATTGTAAACAAGCTGGGAAATCTCTAACTGGGAAAAGTTTCATTGCAAGCATTAAACAGTGTGCGTGCAATTTGGACTATTTATGAACAGAGTAGACATAGGTAAAGATAAACCCAAAAGCATCATTTAGAGAATTATTAGAAATTCTGTAAATGTTCAGATTTACATTTTAAAAGTGCTCATACTTTTAAGTTTATGTGACCATTGTCTCCCAGGACAATTAAGTAGAATTTCACAGACATTAATCTTGTTCTGCCTATGTCCATTTCACATTTAATGGTTGCAGTTTCATGAATAGATCACTATTGATTCCCAGCAAATGAAAAACAAACCTTGCCCTTAGTTTTATCTATTGGGGTCACTATTACAGGTCAACTAAATCTTGTAGTACTTTGATTAAAAGTCAGTATTTCAGGAGGAAAATTTGTTTGCTTGTCTTCTAACATACCTTAACGAAGTAAATATATTTCATCATACATTTTAGAAAATAAATACACTACTTATAATGAAGAACTGTATGTTTGCAAATTTTATTAACAAAATGTTTTCCCATTTAATACAATTTGCTCTAAAAAATGCAAATCACGCACCGAAATAGTTAGCATATTATATTTATTTTCATAACAAAACAATTATTTTGAAAATATAATTCCATTGAGTGCTTATTAATTTTTCTGTTGTATATAAGAATAAACTGCATGAGATCTAAAAGCACAAATGAGATAAAATATCTTCTATTTCTCTTCCTAATTGGAAAGAGAAATATGTCAACAATGTAGGAAAAAAAAAGTATGAGACAACATGATCTTAGCATTTAAAATGTATGCAGCCTCGGGGGAAAATAGAACTCAATTTCCAAGACTCAAGAACAAAAATGGTTGGAAAAGGAAGGACTCATAGTGATAATCAGGAAATACATTGGAAATTACAAGATATAAAAATAAACAGCAATCTACCCTTTTATTATAAAAAATGTTAATGGGAAAATTAAAGGCCTTTGCCTTTAATTTGTTATAAACATAGGAAAAGACTTTGAAAGAAAGTAAAAAAAATGAAAAATAATTAGATGAGGCTAAGTGTGTTATTTCTGACAGTTTTTGTCATCATGAAAGATTTTACTTCCTTTTTAATCAGAATTTCATATGTTTAGATACTTTGATTCTGATAGTATTAACAATACTTGTTTTATTAAGTGCCTATGAAATGAAGTGACAGACTGTAATAGTTAGAGTACTTTTATACATCTACATTGATTGTTGTCTTTGTCTGCATTGAAGACTAATTAATGAGAAATCAATTTTCTTTCCATTTTACTTAAGTTGCTACTCATAGCCTTCCAAAAATGAACATACCTTCTAACAGTGTCATACTCTTCTGCTTCAGGAGTTATGGTTTAACCAAATGCACATAAATCAAAGCTTGTCCAGCTTAGGAACTAAATCTGACTGTTTTATAAATTTGCCTTATTTAACATAGACATAATGAAATTTTGTATTCTAGTTGTGGCCCAGCATTTAAACAGTGCTAGAATCCACATCTTAGGCATTGGTTCTCAAAGTTTTATGAACAGGGATTTTTGCAATTCAAGGTGCCATGTAAGCAACCTGACATACTGACACAGCTTTTCCTATTCAGATTTTGTGTTGTTTTTAAAGTGAGAAAAATTACTTTAATAATTCAGCCACCTTTTTCATTTTAGAAAGCAAATATTTGCCAGATTCTGGTTTTGTCCACTTGCACTCTACTATTCTTCCTTTTCACTGAACAGAACTATGCAATATGCGCCAAAGAGAGTAAAAAATCTGTTTACTTGTTTTCCTCCACAGTATTAAAACATCAGAAATATTAAACATGTATTCAGAAAAAAATTAACCATTATTCCTCTTGGAAAACTTAATGACTATTTTATAACTCTTCATTTTAAAAAGCCATATTGAAGTTGCATAAAAGTAAAATGAATGTCTAGTCTGTGCAAGAATAATTGTCATGACAATAATAATAATATAACTTCATTACATATTTACAATTCATAAAGCTATGGGATTTGAACAAGAGTATGTTTTTACTGTAAGAATAAAGAATATTTTCAGCTATTTTTTGCTGAAAATGTTCTCAGAATGCAATCAACAAAATGGTCCAGGGTCATTCAAATGCTTTTTAGATATTACTAAACAAAAGTTTATCACATTACTTCCTGTTCTTACCTGGTGCTTCTTCATCACAAATTCCTGTTTACCCACACATTTCTGTTTTAGTTACTCCTTTTGCTGAGCACGAATCTCATCTGAAGAGGCTATGCCTCTATTCCGTTTGTTTTTTTAAAATGGAGAATTTTTTGCTATTCTGGAACAGAAGATTCAGCTGCTCCTAAAGCCAGCCAGACTCACCCTGCAGTGAAGCTCCTGCCCTTGTGCCACGAGGGAGAACACCCACCATGGGCACAGCACTCCTTCCAGCAGGGACCACTCGACACCAACACCTCAGTGTGTCTTGGCTTCATAAAAGCCCAACCCTCTCACTCGACGTTAGGAAGTTAAATATAACACCAAAGAGAAAGCAATTTTAAGGGTATTAGTAACTGAGTTCTTCATATTACTTAGATTTTTTTTTTATTATTTCACTGCTATTAATTATGATGAAAAAAAAATTAACTCCATATCAAGCCTGCCAATATATTTCACTATATCGTTATGCAAAAAAAAAAAGAAAATTCCTCATCTATGTGACCTCTCTATAAGGGGCTGTTCTTTGGGGTTTCTCTTGCTGTCAATACTCTTTTTCAACTGTCAAGTAGAAGGATGTAATAAAAATATGAAAGTAGTCAAAAAATTGTTGAGTATTTTTTTCTTTTCTCTTGCTTTCAATAAAATTTGCAGGTGTGCGTGGGGGAAGGGTGGTTGGGGGGGAGGCTTCTTTTGGCTTTGTTTTCTTCATTGTTGTTTTCTGTTTAGCATCTTTTTCTCGACTCTTATTCCTTGAATTATTGGAGTTATTGCTTGCTCAGGCTGCTTTTGACATTATCAAAAATGTGGACAAGGTTCAAGAATGTTTTTTTTTGTCTACAAAACTGAGCACCTGCTTGTTTTTCCTGATCTCTGGGAATGGCCCTTTTCCTCTTAGAGAGGGCAAATGTATTGTTTTGAAGTGTATGAAGCATACAACAGTTTTATAACTGTGCATTGTCCATCCTGGGATGGAGATATGTTGAGAAGCTGTTAGGAAGTGCTGAGCATTTTCCTTGTGCCTATTGCAGTCCTGCCAGTGTCCGGCTGCTCAGCAGGTCTGCACTGGCTGGCTAAAGCCTCAGGAGCAGAGAAGCTCACTGGAGAAATGACTTTGTGTGAGCCATATATATTAGCAGAATTGCTGAATTGTTTTTCTGTGAAAAATCAATGCAACAATGGAGAAATCTATTGCCCCATTATTACATACAATGTATAATTAATTATTGGCCTAATACTGCGTACAAAATACAATTTTCCATGAACATATGCACAAGTGCATTGATTGCTATTAGAAACAGGAGTGTTCATGCACTTCCCTCTTCAAGGTGCTTCTTTTATCTACAAACCTAAACACTGGCCATTGACAAGATGGTGCAAGCAACTGAAATTACCTTAAGTAATTGAGGATACAGCTAAGAAAAGTGCTAATGATACTTGAATTAGCAAAAAAGACTACATTCAGGGAAATGTTGATGCTTTTTATGCAGACAAAATTGTCGTGTTTATGTCCTTGCCTTTCCCTTGATCGTTGCACATGTGCAAAAACAAACTGTATCTACCACAGAAGGGAGCCCAGAGCATGAACCAGAAAAATTGCAGACAGTCTCACTTCAAAGATGATCTACATGACAGGGTCTGAAGTCAGACAGGTGTGTCCAGTGAGAGTCCAAGACCTTGAAGAAAGCTTGTGAGGAAAATCCATGCAGTCTAGGAAAGGAAAAGTGTGTGCAGCAAGGAAAGTTCTCCGAGAGAGGCCTACATTTTCAATAAAAATGAAGTCCTTTCTATATCATAGAGAAATAAGAGGGCTTAGGGCATCAGCAGTTTGAAAAGCCAATAGTTGCACTTCATGTCTATTTTTCACCTGTAAAAGTCCAGGGATGGATGAAGTTTTCTTTCCTTTTAGTGATTTTTGTTTCTCCAGACTGTTTCAAATTTTTCAGATGGTAAGTTTCCATTCCACTTATATGCAATAGTATCTCAGGATAGATGTAGTTTCTAGGTACCCAACTGCAGTTTAAAGATGCCAGCTGCATTTTTCAAGAACGTTTCTGGGTCCCAACTCCTGTTCCCAGGCTTACAGCTCCCTGTCTGGTAGGCAATTTCTCTATCAGTATTTTCAGCAGATGTTTTTTCAGTTCAGTATTTTTCCCCTTCAAACCAGGTCATTTTTATGGCTGCTCACATCACTGGGTAAAGCTGAATCTGGTAGAAATTATGTCTGTCTGTGTATGTGTTTGCTCCTGCTTGTAGATCAGAGTATATCCACGCATAAGACAGGACAGGGAGCAGTGATCAGGCACAGGGCTCAGTCCAGGCAAACCAGTGGCTTGTTTATACAAAACTAGCCTTTTTTATTCCCTTTCACATCATGCTGGTTCTTCCTATATAAATCTTGACCCTTAACAAAATTCAGTAGCAAATGAGGAGCTTTGCTAGGATGAAAGTAGCAATTATACTGACTTGATGTACAATAATGAACATCTGCATGTAACCATTTCCAGCTTTCTTCATGATTCAGATTTTATATGTAACAAATTATTTCCCAACTTCAACATGACGTAAATGTTATTTGCACTAACTTGAAAATTGTTGGTTATATTTGTAATTTTTTTTTGATTTTGTTGCATAATTTGTCTCTAAAGATTAGTGTCTCTACTGTCTGCAGACAACTGGTTGAAGCAACAATGTGAGCAGTGGTGCATATATTCATATTCATATTCATATTCATATTCATATTCATATTCATATTCATATTCATTACTTCAAAACATTATTTCTGTCATTTCCTGGACAAAATGACCAAGGTTTCTCAGAAAACCTGTTGGTAAAATATGCAGTACCTTTCCTCTTCAATAAAATTAACTTACCTAAATATGCTGTAACAGCTTTTTCTCTTTCACAGGTTCATCTTTTCAACTTTCTTTTTCAGGAGAACAATTAACCCTTCAGATTTTAGGCACCTTTTACTTCAAACTATACATTGAAAATAAAACCATTTCAACGTTTATATAATTCCTAGTTTTAGGGGCTCACACCCTAAGACAATCAGTGTCACGATACTTCAGATAACATGTTTTAAATATGAAGTAAATTTTTAAAATTACCTGTTTTTAATTTGAAAAATGTTTTTTTTCCTACATTTTTTTTTTATTTTTAAGGAAATAATGGATGTTGTGTCAAAATTACTTTTTATATTTTCCTGCAAAAGTTATCTGCCAACACTTTGTTACTTCTGACTGATTTGACTGATTCATTTTTTATATTTTTTTTTCCTGCAAACCTAGTATGATATTTCAACCTCATTTTGCTACAGTCATATGTCAGAGGGCTTATTTATTTGTCAGCAAAGGTGACAAGTTTATTTCTGATGGAAAATTGGCTTTGACAATAATAATAGAAAAAAAGAAAAATATTTTAGAATATATCCTATTAGCTTAAAAAGATCCATCAATTAGGAACATAAACAGATTCTCTGTGTATCTGAAGTACTAAGTTATACTTCTCCCAGTGAAAAATCAAAAGATTAATTATAATCCTATTAATAGTAAAAAAACCAAAACAACAACATTTTTTTTCTTCCTCAGCTTGAGCAAAAACTTATTTAATTCTAAATTAATTTAAGAACTCTCTACTGGCAGAATAAAAGAAGTTATTAAATTCTGGAGAAGAAAAATAAAGGTTAATAAGTGAAAAAAAAAAAGTTTCACTTTGCTTTACAATAGGTCTCATGGTTCAAACTCTAGTGAAGGAAATTAGAAACTTTAAAAGGCATTTCTAATGCACAGATTTTTTTTTTTCCCAGAGTTTACTTGAGGGAAATGGTAATATTCACAGCATACTGATTACCAGAAGCCATACTTATTTTGCTGAATGTTCATAACAAGTATGCCATATTTAATATTTTTTTCAACTTTGCTCTTTCCAGAACTTGAATGCTTCTCCATCATATTTTTTAAAGAAGGTTTAAAATGTCTGATTGCTGAAGACAAGCCCAAAGCGTACAGCAAACATTTTTTCTTTCTCCTAGAGTATTTGTCAACTGCACACTGTGAAGCAAACTAGACAATTTTCCCTGAGAATCTGACTGACAGTGAACTTTGCAGTCTTGTAAAAGCTAGCAGAGAATATTTCTAACAGATTATAGATAGTGAAAGAAGCTTTATTGAGAAGACCTGGTAGAAGGTTTTTACTAGAACTGTCATACATCAGTGAAAGACAACACTCCCAAATAATTGCATTTTTCACCGGTTTTAGGCAAGAGCTGAATGGTGGCCTGCCTTTCCATTCCTTTATCAATACAGAGTAAGATTACTTAAGAACAAGTCAGATTTCCTTTAAAAGCATATTCTTTAAGATCTATCATTCTTATCACTGACTAAAAAGTTCTGTGGGATGTGGCCTATAGAGACTTTACTATAAAGAATTTTTTGTTCTTTTCTACAAGAAACATATAATCATATTACAGAAATTTTTCCTTGATGCAAGGAAAGTCGTCGATTTTATCACTTGAATTCTTAGATAACCCAGAGGTGGAATCAGATTCAAATTCAGACACTTAAAACACATTCTTCATAAGATAGATTTGGGTTAGACTCACTTTAAAACCAAGAGATATTGATTACAAACTGGTCAATACAGCGAGATTTAGTGACCTTTCAGGAGAAAAAAAGTTTTTAAATTTTTTGTTTAATATTTGAACAGATGGGCAATTATATCTCTTCTGGCCCTCAGCTTCCACTCTATCAGCATATAAGTTCTCCAACAGAGAAATCTTACCTGTTAGGCTCATGTGCATGTCTTGGATATATCAGAAAATACAAGATTCCTTTGCTGATGCCCAAGTCTCTACTCAAACTCTAAATCATTGTAGAAAACCCAAACCAAAATCAAGGCTACAGAGCTTCAGCTGCATTTACAGCTAAATTCAATATCAATTCAATGTTACAGTCATTGTTCAAATTAATTGAAAACTATTTACTTGAATTGAAGGTAAATTCAAAGTATTGCAAGCATTAATATTAAAGTGAATTTCACTGAGCATTTTGATATCTTGAATACAGAAATCTATATTTGAAATTAGTTTTCCCTTTATATAAAATGTAGAAATACAGGTGTCTTTAGGAAAATATTGCATAGGTCCCTATAAATTAGCAAAAAATATCTGGGTTTTTTTGGGATTGTATACTTATTAGGCAAGATTAATACATATATACAAAATCTGTTCAGATCTGAGAGTTTATGTTTAGGCTGTTGATTTAATATAATTTTTATGATTCATGCTCACATAACTGAGGATCATACAGTTCTGTAATTTTAAAAACATCAAGAGGGAAGCAACAGGTGCAGAAATGTGCATGGCAGTTTATACGTGCTGGTTAGGCACCTAAATATTCTGGGAATTAGGATTGTCAAAGAACATCAATGTGCTCAGTGCTGCAAATAGGCGAGGAACAGGAGGCTCCCAGCTTCCAGCAAACTACAGAAACGTCTAAGTTCTGTCACTTATTCCTGATGAAATGGTTCTTTGAGCTTTTGTTCCACCTAAACAAAGGAGGGGCTATGCCCTTTCAGGAGGTGCTGCGCCCTTTCAGGAGGTGCTGCATAGAGGGTGTTACTGCCAGTCAACAAAAGCAGTGATTTTCACAGAATAGTGCCTAAGGCCTCTTGCTGAGACTGCAGAAGTGGTGTCCTTGCTTTCAAGTGTGTGCTGGGGGAAAATCTGCATTGCCAAGTAGCTGCTGCAGGAGCTTAGTGGACTGCACAACATTGAAGATATTGTGAAGGAGGTTGTCTGGATCTGCCTTACAATACTGCAGCTACAATAGCCTAAATGAAGAAGGCACAGGCAGAGTCTGTGTTCTCTGAGCTGGGAAATGGAGACTGCGATAATGGAAAAGTCTGGGAGCATTTAACACAAGGAAATAGTCCGCCTAAACTAATTCTGGTTGGAGAATCTATACCACGGTATACGTGAAACTACAGAAGACTTTCAGTGACCTGGTAGCACATGAGGGGCTGGAAGCTGTGTTCAAGGATGCACCCAAGCAGGCTGAATCTGAGCTGTGTAGCAGCACCAAGAGAAAAGTGAATGAGTGACAACAGTGGGAGACTCCCTACTACAGGGAATGGAGGCTGCTATCTGCTGACACAACCTATTTTCTTGTAAGACTTACTGCTTAGATCTGGAATGCTGTGAACAGCATTGATGCTCCTGCACATAAGCATCAACCTTACTGTCAAGGGAAGCCTGCTGAACAGCAAGTGTGAACATGAGGCACTGGGGCTGAGGATCAAGGGCATGGCGATCCAGGTAGTTTTCTCTCAATGCTGCAGGTGAGGGGGAAGGGCTTGAGGAGCAGAGAGGAAGAGTGGGAAGTTTCTGCAGGTCAACAACTAGCTGCATGCTTTGTAGTGATAACTTTTTATGACCAAGGCACCCCCATTGATGATCAAGAAAGCAGAGTTATGAAGAGGTAGGATTGAACTGACCAAATGGGAAAAAAACTTTTGTCAATAGGCTGGCTAGACTATTCAGAACAGCTTTGAACTAGGAGTGATGGGAGTGAGATGTGGCAATCTGCTATCATATAAGAAAGTTGTGGAACACCTGGGAAAGCAAAGCACTCTTAGCTCTTCTGTATTTTTCTTCTGTGTTGTCATTCTTGTCCCACTGAGATAATGCCTACATTCATTTTCTTATATTTTACAACTTATTCTGTTCCTCAGTTGAAATGGACAAGATGATATATCTTACAAGCTAGAAAATTAAATATGGTCAATTCTAATTAAATTTACAATTGTGTTGTGTAACAAGAAATGCATTTGGGGCTGGCTTTCTAGAGTGTTCTTAGTCACTTATTGTTTTGTAAATAGTTTAACATGTTTTTATATCCTTAATTCAATCATCTCCCCCACTTTGTATAATAATTTGGCTATAAAACAAAAGCAGATCATCAGTGTTTTCTTTTCTCTTTTTCCTGACACTCTTCTGACTGAAAGACCTAATACTTTGTTGGGCTTTTTCCCCCATATATTGTATTGGAGACAGTATCCATAATGAAGAAGTTTGAGTCCAAAGGGTTGGGTAGCCATATTTTGAATTGCAATATGGCAACAGAGAAACGTTCATAGAACCCAGTAATTTTCCTCCCAAAGATAATAGAATGATCAGAGGAGAGGTTTTATTTCCTTTTTTTTTCCCTGGATTTGGAAAATGGAAATTTCTGGCAAAGTCTCCTTTGTTCTGTGATAAACATAAAATAACACACAAATGTAACATAAGTACCAAAAAAGAAACCACTTTCAAAACCAAGGAAAAACTTCACCTATTAAACTTCTCATTTCCTCTTGTAATCATGCTGAAGTGCACTTTTAGTTATCATTGCTTAATTACAGAATAGGTGTTAATTTTCCAGTTAGAAGCAAATATTTAATTAGATAATTCACTCATTTTCACTAAAGAACATTCTCAAGTGTTTGCATTATAAAACTTTTATGAGAAATCAGAAACAATGGCACATATATCTCCACATGCTCTCCAATCACATGGCATCTACTGAGAGTTTGGTAAAAATCTCATATATCTAGTTATTAAGTTTCTAAGCATAATACGAGTGCACACAATAATGAACACTAGAGATCTCCCTAAGAATGAAAAATGCCTTGGTTTTAGAACGTTCTTCAACAAGAGCCTGCAAACTCTCATCATCTGCAGGTCCCAGTCATTCAGAAACACAGCTATAGGAAACCAGGCTTCACTAGGTTCCTGTGAATATCATGTCCTGGTAACTGTAGACACAGTTCTGGCAACTTCCTTGTAACAAAACTGATTTATTTTACCTTCCTGCAAAGCTGATGTTGATTTCTGGATGCTCATGTTCATATTGGAATATACTTCTATTTTATTGGTAACTTTCAATCTACCATTTAACACTGCATCTAAGTTATTATTTTGTCTTTTTGCTAACCAAATAACAACCCCTTCTGGTCACACGTAAATCTTCAGGGGCACTCAGTTGTCACTGCTGCATTTTATACAAAGTATTTATCCCCCTTCCTCTAATTGTTATATCTTCACTTTCACAACCTAACTCTCAAAACCTAGCCTTCAGAAAAAATAAACTTGCCATAATTATTAGCACTTAACATTGTGTACCCATAAGCACTTTGATTACTAAAGTAGCAATAACATCTCAAATAAAAATATTCCCGCTGCTAAAAGCTTTAGATAGCAATGATTTGTGCAATTCTGTTACCAAACTTGTCAGTCTAATGTCCACCCTAAAATTTGAAACTGTCTCATTTTATTTTCATAGCCTTGAGTTTGTCTTACAATATGAAGTGGGTGGCAGGCACCTGCTATATATAATAAATTTTATTTACTTTTATTAAGATTTTGGCAAGGACTGGGAGGCAGATCTAATTCCAGCTTACTCTTCTGTCAGATATTTGAAAGAAAAAAGGCATAATCTAATTTGTCATGTTTTTCACATCAGATTTATTTATATGTGTTAGACTCTCACCTCCATGGAACTTCTAACACCCCTGTGGTGTTGTAGATAATAACTCTGTGTGGAATGATTTCAACAATTGGCCAATATATTATTAAAAATAAAAAAGACCCAAAGTTCATAATTATGAGTACTATTTTAATGGCACGATTTAAGCAATTCATCCTCAGTGCTGTATCTGGTTTAGTCATATTGTAACCATTGCCTTACGTTTTTATTTCTTACAGACTTTGAAGAAATTGTGTCAGCAGTTTGAAGACTGAATATAAAGTAAATAATGAGTTTAATTGCTGGAGGAAACTCAGCTTCCTCCTTACTAAGGGTGGAACTCATCTGCGTAACAATAGACATCTAGTGTGCTTTAATATTCCCTAAGTTGTGCTATTTAACCATGTGTTGCTCTTCTAGATGAACACATCTCTGTATGTCCTTCATCACATTTGACAGCCTTTGTAGCTGTCTCTCGTATCTTAAATCATCTTGATGAAGCAGTGACAATGTCTGGAGAACTCAACTGTAGCTCAAGATACACACTATTTGACGGTCATGCTGGATATTTTATTTTGCATGCACCACTCATATTTACAGTTTGTGTTAGCAGGATATTAGAAGAATAATTGGTAATATGCCATTTATTATTGCCCAGCACTGGAAGAATGGATATTGAAAGAAGAAGAATGAATAGAAAGAACTAAAAAAACAAGTGTCTTAAATCAGGTCTGTGGTATATGGTGGTTTAACTCTCTAAAGGAAACATTTCCAGATTAATTTTCCACTACTATGCATAGCAGCTTCTTTCTCCATGAACAGAATAAAAACAAACTCAGAAGTCCTTATGGTAAATTTCTGTAAAAAATTTGAATTGAAGAATTTGGTTTTCAAGAAAAGATTGTAGAACATTTCCTCCCAAGAAGTCCGGGATAAAAACGGTTAATCCTCTCCTACACAGTGAATATCTGCAACTTCAAGAAGTAAAAGAACCTGTATTCCCTACCAAAGGATGAAGTCAAGACTCTAAGGGCCAGAAGAACTCTCTGCTAATTTTCAAGTCTTCAGTCTGTGAGCATGTGTGAAATGAATGATGAAAGCATTGCTGTGACACACCAAAATGCAACTATTTGTAAGTAATTGAAACATATGATTGGATTATAAGAATATTATTTGACTCTCAAATAATTTTTAAATTAGCATGCAGGTATCAGAAACTTAGACCAGATGTTCTAAACAGATGAGAGCAGCAGTTGACTCAGAACCTGTTACAATACTGGCTTGACAACTACTGCTTTGAATGGAGGTTTTACTCTTATTTGGTATTTTTATTTATCCACCAAATACAATTGTATCAATTCAAAATGAAGAGTTATACTTGAGCCAAAATTCTTAATTAGATCACCTTGTAAATCTTTGCTATGTAACTTAAATGAGATAGGTCATATAGACCCTAAACTGATTTTATTTCTTCAACAAAGTGAATCTTCAAACACTTTTTAATTTATTTTGCCTTTAGGACCTCAGACTCAGAGTTCCACCATTACCACTGGAAATGTTTTAAATTGTAGTGTTAGGAATTAATGAAAGACATATTTTATCAACATACAGCTTACCCTTTTGGGTTTCAGTTTCTTAATTTATTTTAATGCAGTAATTTCATTGTTACCAGTAATCTCATACACTTTATCTTAAATGTATTGCCTCTTTCTATGTCAGCAACAGCACTATTTGTTAGTTCAGTACAAAGATGTCAGGATTTCATTTAAGCAGCACTAGATCATTGAACATCATGTTGAATATGACTTTGGTATAAAAAAGTAATATTGTAGTGTGCAGAAATATCCTATCAAGTGTTAAGTATCTGTACCTAATCCCTCTTTATATTTCCTGGTATATTATACTGCACTATCTCATAGTTTATTTATTCTACAGGAAAGTCAGGTAAATCAATGGAACAGATCACAAAACATTCGATGATTGTGTGTTTACATGCATACAAGTAATGGAATTTACTGACTCAGAATGCTTGTAAGGAATATTTTTTTTTCTTATGTCACTTCATTTTTTGAGAACCTCACACAGTTTTCTGGTTATTCTGTTAATTCCTCTATGGACGTCTGAGTTATGAGATTTTTTTTTAACTGGGAACTTGAAGGCACAATATTGGCTTTTGTGATAGGTTTCCTAGTACAGTCGTGTCTATGATAAAAAAGTGCAAGATTCCCATGCTTGAAATACCACAGTGATTCTTAAAAGTTTAAAATTCTACATAATTTATGAAGGCTTCATAATGAATTCTTTGGCAGATGTGAAAGGTAAGTTATATAATCTCTTCATTCTAAACAGGAAATAAAGGCAAAAATTTAGAAGGAGGGAAAAAAGAAAGAAGAACAGACATTTGCTAAAATCCTTTGCAAGCTTCTGAAGCACATTTCATGCTGCTATGTGCCAGCATAATTTGTTCTCTTCTGGGGCAGATTTTTGTCTTTACTTTTCTCTTAAATTGGAACGATAATGACAGGATAGCTATTTACTTTTCTTGGCCTTTTAGAATAGGAAAGTAATAGGCATAGGGAAATGACAGAGATAATACTGTGCTTTGCACATCACTATCAGCACGATTAATGAGCTAAGATTACAGGGCAATATCCTGCTTTGAATCACTGAGATATACTATCATTATTGTTACCTTCTTTGACATTATTTAGCCTCAGTAAAGATAACTGAAAAAATAGTTTGAATAATTTATTAATCAGATGTGTTGTAAAAATGCATGAAATGCAATGAATGTAATTGCAAAATAGTATGTTAAAGGTTCTTTTAAGTTTGTAGCTTAAACTTGTTTATTTTTTCATCTCCTTTTTGACTGTAAAAATTCCCAATTTTAAACACTTGTTTTTTTTTCACAGAAAGAAATGTTTATATTTCAGAGTCGAACAAGATACTAACTAAAAATCATTAACTACTACTTTAACATGAATAGACAAAGCTATTATCAAGAAAAAATAATCAAGGGTTCCAGTGTCATTGTTCATCTAATCAAATGATATTTTGATATTGTAGAACTTATAGTAAAATTGCCATTAAGCATTTAATTTTGTAATGTAACTTCTCCTGATCGAAATAGTTCCTTGAGGTCTTCAGTTTGTAATAATGAACAAAAAATAGTTGAAAACCATCTTTATTTTACTTTGTGAAATTCTAACTTCTCATATCTCTTTTTTTTTTTTGCAAAAGAAAACTGTCAGAATTATCCAAATTAATTTTAGCATATGTATAGTTATTCTTTTGATTCTTCCTGCAAACATTGTAGTGAAATACTGAAATGAGTTGCCAAGATAGACTGTGTTATTTCTATTCTTGGACACATTCAGAGCTTAGTTGGATAAGGCCAGACCTTATTTAGTTTTGATCTGTTTTTAGGAACAGGTTGGACCTGTTGATAGCCCTCAGAGGTCCTTTCCAGACTCCATGATTCTGATTCTTTAAACAACACTGATATTACCATTACAGTTTATTGCTGCTGGTGATATTTTACAATAATTATCGATACAGAAAACACTTTACTCTTCACTGATACTAGTAGTTTCTGGTTTAATAAGAATGCAAAAGAATTACGAGAAAAAAATGAAAAAATATGATCAATAAATAAGACAGGTAAAGCTCAAAGTAAAGCTCACCACAAGTTTATCATTCCTTTCATTTCACATTCCTCTAATGTCACTATACTTTCAATTTTTTTTTGTTTCTTGTATTATTCTGTGATTGCATTAAGAAATGAGTGACATTTTTGAAAGTTTATAACTGCAGCAACATTGTACATGAGTTTCTAATCAGTCTGCTGAAAGTACTCAGAGGCTACTATTTTTCCAGCTGTTTATTATATGATTACATTTGATGTTGCAGACATGAACTTCTGAATAATTCTGTTTTATTGACCACTTTAATTTAGTCCTTTAACAAAGAAGAGGAAATCTTTACGTAGACTGCATCCTTGGGAGTATATGCACAAAGGTATCTTGTCATCACTCTCTTTCATGAGGAGGACATGCAATCCTCAGGACCACTCTCTGTTGGCATTCACAAGAAATACATGTCCTCCATAGTAGACATGTAAAGCCTATTGATATAACACTAAGCTAACAACCTGTTTAGAGCTTACTTGCATTGACTTGAAAGACTGAAAGTAGATAGTACTTTCAAGTTTTCTTGTTTGCAGGATCTTGCCATAATGTAAAAGCTCACAAAAATATTAGCATTGAAGACCATAAAGAAAGCACAGAATAAACTGAGTTAGAAGAGATGCACAAGGATCATCTAGTCCCATCATTCACTTAGAAATATTTCTAAGATGTATTTCTTCCCTAAGGAAGTACTATAGAAGGTTTTAGAAACTCTTGTATCAAATTCTGTTCATTTAGAAATTGTTACTTCCTGACTGAGAGTTTTCACTGAGAAGAAGACCTGCATTGGATTTGATTTATTTCAGTCCATCCTAATCTAGCCACTTCATTTTATATGAAAAAAATAAGTACAGGGCTCTGAACTTTACTGACATTATGGATATAACTTACTAATAAAGATAGCCGAATATGGATCTAGGTATTTACCTAAAGTGTGAGAACAAAAGCTGTTAGTGTTTCCTTCTATACTTTCAGGTAGTTCTTCCAAGCTCTTCTTTTCCTCTCAATAAATAGAAATCTCCTTTAAATGCAGTAGCCACCTATATGGTTCACAGCTATCATCCCATGTTTTGAAGTTTTTTGATTGTGTTACTGGAGAATTAAAACTGCATTTGACTTAGTATGTAGCATTCAATATATCTAAGGCAGACATGACAATGGCACAAAATATGTACACAATATGCATTCTAAAAAGTGTGTTCAGTCAGTAAAGTTACAACATCACCATAATTGCATTTCTTATTTTGTTCTGGAAATTGACATTTTCTAATTAGCTTAGACAAAATATCATTTACCTGGGCTCTGTAGATGCATTTAGAAGGAACCATGCCTTATTTTTTAATTTATAACATCTGCGGTGGTAACTTGTATAAAGAGACTTTTGTAAAATATTACCTTTATTAACATTGTGTCCATAGACATTCTTTGGTACTTTTTATTATTAAAATTAGGTCTATTACTGAATAAATATATATTAAACTTGGGAAAGCTTAGTTACCGTGCAAGCATTTGAAAAACTATCGATTTTAATACCTTCAAATGTCTCATTGCTTCCCATTGGTTTTAGTTATCTGTTATCAAATCTGGTAGATGCAATCTTGAGCTAAACCTTGCATTATTTTATTTTTATTTCCCCTGGCTGAGGAGAGGAGAGGAGAGGAGAGGAGAGGAGAGGATAGGAGAAAAAAAGATAAAATTATA
>VXBI01005976.1:168537-216178 GCA_013397375.1 Toxostoma redivivum | reverse complement strand
AGAGGAGAGGAGAGGAGAGGAGAAATTCATATAATAATTTAAATTTTTAGGTTTTAAGAGAATTTTAGTTAGCGATCTGTTTTTAACTGTACAGCATTCATGAAAAACCAGTGAGGGGGTAATAGCAGGGTGGAGTTTTTCTCACATGTATTGTCAGTAAGGACTTCTCAATGCATGTTATAGTTATATTAACTGAGTGAAACAGCAGGACCAACTGTGCAAAGACATTCTTACCATTCTTGGAGTGTATCAAGATTACACAGTAAACAATGGTTGCATATTTTTTGAACCTTTCCCTTTCCCTCAGACAAAGTGCAGTCATATTCCACCACTTACAGTGTGAAAATGAATATATTGTGTACAATTGGTTGTGATAACACAATAAGCAGCACAAATGATAACTGTAACATAGCAACTGCTCCTCTGAATATTACTAGTTTTTCAAATTCAGTATTACAGGTCTCCAAATAAACAACAGCAGATACTTACAAAGATATAAGAAAAACTATGAGATCACCTGAGAGATCTCTTGATTATGAGATCTCCTGCCTCCAAGGAAAGGTTTCTTATAAATCTTCTCACTTAAATGAAGGTTTATGGAGTAAATGACAGTGTGTAGTGACTAAAGCTTATATGATATAAACACAGATGTTCTCATATCCATGGAAAATTAAAAAAAATTGCTTGGATCCCTCTAAGATCTTGATTTTGTTAGGCAGTGATTCCTTATGTACTGTTAGCCTGAAGAGCATCTTTCATGTCAGACAGTTGTATGCTATCCAAATGACTGTATGTCAGAGTTTACATAGGAACATCCTGCCCGAGTTTCTGGTCCAGTTAAAAAGGGCTAAATTTGATTGCTTACATGCATATCAGACTCTTATATAACCTAAGAAATCCTGGGTTATTTCGCTGTCCGTGTGAATGCTGTTCAAGAAAACCACTAAACTGTAGCGTTGTGTGCCCTGTCCTGCTGTTTCTTGAACACCTTCAGGAATGGTGACTCTACCACCTCCCTTGGCAGCCCATTCCAATGTTTAACCACCCCTTCAGTAAAGAAATTCTTGATGTCCAGCCTGAGCCTCCTCTGCTGCATCTTGAGGCCATTTCCTCTTTCCCTAATTTTCTGGGAGAAGAGGCCAAGGTTTTGGAGTGGGTACTGGGATATAACAATCAGATCACATTCAGTCAACACATGTACTATTAGATGCCTATATTTAGGTAACTATATTAAGTTACATGATTTCATTAACTAGAAATGGAGCCTGAAAATTCATCTCATGTACAGATGCATATTTACAACAAATTTAAGTATCTGCAAATAAAGAGCTGATTTTTTTCTTCTTTGAAGACAGTATTTATTTGCCTGTTCTTAGGCATTACCAGCCATTCAAGATGTTCAAGCACATCATAAATAAATGACTTACTGTTCTTATTTTCCGGGACAATCTAGTATTTTTTTTTTTTTTTTTTTTGCTATGGCTTCTGAAATAGTGTTCTTTTTGGGCTGATGATACCCTTCTAGAATATAATATTTTCAATATTATGTCAGGGCACAGAGGGGGCCAGCAGCATCCTTAGGGTCAGGGCACTGCAGAGACCCAAAAGTCAGCCAAGTTCTAGAACTGAATAACATAAAGGTATAAAGAGAGGAAAAGTATGTGCAGCATGGGGAATTATCAGAGATAGATGCTATATTTTGAATAAAAATCAAATCTTTTTTATATCATGGAGACATAAGTGGACTTAGAACAACACCATTTTGAGCAGCCAAAAGATGATGCTTATTTCTAATTTTCACTTATAGCAGATGATGAGACGATGAAATTTTTTTTGTTCTTTCAAACAAAAGTTTACTTCCCCAGACTGTTTTTGTCTTTTTCCAGACTGTTTTTCACCTTTTCAGATAAGTTGTCATGAGAGTTCTATGTTTTAGCACCTATTGATGGTTTCTCATGATGTCTCTGGCTTCCAGGTACTCAGCTGTCCTTCAGGGGCCAGCTGCACTTTTCAAGGTGCTTCTGGTTCCCAGACCTAGTTCTCAAGCTGGCAGGTGTTTTCTCTTTCTAACCAGATCTTCTTTATAGCTTTTCACATCACCAGGGTGATAAATGCTTCATATTAATGGAATTCTTCTGTTTCCATCCATTTTAATCAATACCACATTCAAATGGGGCTTTCATAGAGCTTATATGTTTTACCTAGATTTCTGAGACCTAGCTACAGAGACAATTTAGGAGAATCTTAAGTTAACTTCTCAGATTATTCTTGAATTTTTATCTGTAGAATTTCCAATTTCCATTGCAGTCTCATAACATAATATTTCTGTTGAGTTTGTCTTTAATGATGAGAAAAATCTTTAATTATCTCATTATTCTGGCCTCATCATTAGAAACTACCGTGTTATTCTGCATTTTTTATGAAGTTCAGTTCGTATATTCCCATAACACTCGATGTTTAATATTTAAACCCGGTTACTGAATAAAACAGCAATCTTCCAGAGATCATCAATAAACTTGAACTTAGAAAACAAAACTCAGATTTAATCAAATTTCCATTTAAATTAATAAGTTGTCTTTTGTTGTTACACTCTTGAAGTCAAGGGTAAGAATACTATTTATTTGAATGTTGGAATTGTTCTCCAAGTGAAAGGACATATAAGGAAAGTAAATACTTTTGGGGATAGTATTTTAGCTGATCTTGGCAGAGTAATTCTATCAACAGTAAGTTTATATTAGCAATGAGTAGCTGGAAGACAATAGGAGTTTCCATTTTATTTGTGTATATCTAAAAACTTATCCATATTTTCCAAAGTGAATGTATGGCAGAAAAAATTCGGTTACCATCATCAATTAGAAATATTTTGCATGGGAATTGTATTAAACATAGGTAGAAAAAACTCCTCTCCATTATTAAAATTGTTAGATCTGATACATGTTATGAAGTAAAAAAGGCTTGGAAGCATGAATAGGAAATAAAGTTTGAAGAGCTGTGTTTTGATATTTTAATGTACCTCAGCTTTGCAGGCCAGCTGCTTTAAAACTCCTTGCAGGACTTGTACTGGTGTATTGACATATTTCTCTCAAGCATATTTAATTATACATTGTTTATGAACATTATAGCCCACAAAGTGCTTTTTACTGGATTTTTATTTTAAAACATTTGCAAAATTTTGAAATTCAAAATCCACTTTGAATAAAACTAAGTACTTTTGAACTATTTGAACAAGGGAAATAATATATCCATGATATATACAGCTAAAGCAGAGATCTGTTGCATCCATAGAGACAGTAACCCACCCAGCAGATTTCAGTATTTGCTTGTTATGAAATCAAACATAAGCACAGTAATAAGCCATAAATGTACATGTACTTGTCTCTTCCCACTTTATTGTCTCTGGGACTATGGGCTAGGAATTGCTTAAAATTCCAAATGTCTTGGAGATCTGTACGTTAAATTACAGAGATCCTGACAGAATTTTGTGAAAGTAAAAACGAATCAAACCAATAAAAGGCAAATTATGTTAGAGAAAAGGGAACCTGAAATCTTTTTACACAATTGGAAAAGAGGGCTGAGTTAGGTTATTGGTGAGAAAGCTAAAGCTAATGTTTCCCCCCATGTAATGCACTCAGTATCACATGGTGTGCAACACAGACAACACTATGCAGTCTTCTCTCTTATCTGATAGCAGGGGAGCAGCTGCACTGGCTTGCAACTTATCTGGAGTGGTATCTAGGAACAGATTTTTGCTCTTCTATACAAATGGATCAAGATTTCACCCTTAGGGGATACCTTTATGACAAAAATATTTCTGAATCTGAAGAATTGATTTGAAGTTAAGATATTCCATAAAACATAGCAAATGTTCTAGAAAACACATTATTTCTGACTCCCCTTTAATAAAGACTGCAAGGGCAGACTTCTCATATGTCAAGTCTTGAGTTTGTCTAAAGTGATATAGGCTTCAAGTTGGCTTCCTTCCTGCTTAACACTGGCACTTAAATGCAATGAGTCACCCCAATTTTCCCAGCACTCCACTGTTTGGAAATGAAGTTAGCTCTTAGAAATAAAGATTTATATCTCATAATATGATTTTGGCTTTCTAATACACAATCTCTGTGCTTTTATGCCCAGATTCACCACAGAAACTGAGACATCTGAAAAGCTCTAAAGTCAAACAGAATGTGGTAGATATTGCTGAGTCCAAAGTGAATCCAGCCTTCGTTATCATAGAGATGTTAGATATGATATAGACAGCTCTGGCACAAAGTGCACTCTGTGGGCAAATATAAATTTTGTGTATGGGAACACTCAATGCACTTTGGAGAGATAATTTACTCGGAATTCTGCTATTGGAGTTTCTGAAATGAAAAAGACAAAGACTCTTCTTTTTTTCTAAAGGAAATCATCCATTTGAGGGTTGGCTAACTTGTTAGATTCATTTTATTAGGAGTCTCTAACAAGAAGAGATTTAGACTGCCTTTCTTTATGTTCCAAGACAACACTCAAGCCATCAAATTGTTCTACCATTGATTGAAAGAATAAATTTATTTTAGAGCTTCACATGTGACATGGAAAATGCTTACAAGTTCAAAATGCAAAAATAAATAAGAAACCAAGTTCTTAAATGAGGAAGAAGGTACTATAAAACTTCAGTTTTGTAAGCTTTCCCTCATCAAACCACTCAGTGGTTTGAAAACCACTAGGATGAAAACAAATTCCTCTTAACAAGACACTCAGATCTGGTCTTTTATGTACAGAAATGAAAGAGAGTTCTGTGGACTAGTGGGGAGGACTCCCCCAATATTTGTTGGGCTTGTCTCTGCAGACACTCTGCTGTAGACACTCATTCCTCCCTTTGCAAGATCATGCTCTCTTATGTTTTTTACCTAACTTCAAGTCTTCCTTTTTCTTCTTTTTATTTTTTTCCTGCTTTGGATCTATGTTCTCATCCTCTACTTGTTTCTTCCTCATTGATCTCAATATCTGTTCCAAATATATCCAAATTTGGAGTTTCCAACATTGTTGCTAAGACATTTTTACTCTTATCGGATACTACTGACACTACTGTCTGGGTAAACTCAATATTGCCCAGAAATTATCAAGTTCATACTTGCTACACTTTTTTTACCTTAGAGACTTTTAGAAACAGTGTTCTACTTTAGCTTTGATTCCTTTACCTAGTTCTAATTAATTAGAAGCATTTTCTTTATTTTTATAATGTCTGTATACCAGAACAACAGCACGGCATGTTTTCCAGATACTGTTTTAGTGCTCATAAAAAATTCTTACTCTTGAATTAAGTGCTTTCCTGGATCTCTGCAGATGTCTTAGCTAGTTAAGAATGCTCTACAAAAATACAAAAGAAAAATGAGCAGTTTCTGTCAGAATTAATAGACTTAAATAATCATTTTGATTACATGACAAATATACTCATCAGTGTATTGCTGTCAAGGTCCCCTTTTTTTACCATTGTTATCTCCTGGGAGCATAAAATAATAAATAATTTCTACCTCAACCAAAACAAATCTTGCTCCATGGAAGTTCAGATTAAGCAGGACTGTTTCTCTATCTCTCCTTTTCATTTTCCACGTTATGTCCAGTCATTTAAAAATGAAGACTGTCTTTTGGTACAGGCCCCTCTGCAGGTTCAGGAAGGGATTACTCAAGGCCAAGTGATTTCATGAGTTGGCTATTGTGTCTGTGAGAAAAAGTGGGCACTGTCTTATCATTAGCTGTAATTAAAAAGTTTATGTGAGAAATCCTAAAGGATTTCTAAGCCCATTCAGAGATTGAAGCAGATTTTTAGCAGGTTAAAATTTAGCCCTCTTTGCCGCAAAGATACATTGCTAGCTCATAGTACTGGTTTTGGCAAGGATGGGTAATTTTCTTCATAGTAGTGTGTATGGAGTTATGTTTTAGATTTACCACCAAACAGTGCTGGCAGTAGAGGGATGTTTCAGTAATGGTTACACAGTGCTTAACCAAAGTCAAGGACTTTTTGCTGCCGGTTTCACTCCCCCAGCGAGGAGGTGGGGGTGCACAGGAAGGTGGCCCAAATTGATAAAAGGGATATTCCATATCATATGTTATCATGCTCGGCAATAAAAGGCTGGAGGAAGAAGAACGGAGAGGATGTTCCTGGCATTTGACTTCCCAAGTAAACATTATGCTTGCTGAAGCCCTGCTTTTCTGGATGAACACTTGATCAATGGGAGGTAGCAAATGAATCCACTACTATTTTGCTTTGTGTGCATGGCTTTTGCTTTGCCTATTGCACTCTCTCAACCCACAAGTTTTCTCATTTTTACCCTTCTGGTTTCCTCTCCCCCTATCCCACTGTGTGGACCGAGTGAGAAGCTGTGTCTTGCTTAGCTGCCTTCTGGGGCTAACCCACAACATCCATATTCAAGTTGATGCCTATCCAGACTCCTAGGTCCTTTCCTTCAAAGCTTCTTGGTTGATTCCCTGGCATATTCTTGAAAAGTAAGTAGTTCCAGTTGCTGGTTAAAACTATGTCTTGTGCTTTGCCTTAATTAAATTCATACATGTGGTATACCATGGCAGCAACTCCTCATCTTCGGTGTTATTTTTGTTTTATTTGTTTTTTGTTTTTTTTTCCTCTTTACAGGCAGCAAGTCTAAAGTTGAACAATAAAAAAAAAAATTACATTGTATTGCTTTATAAAGGATTTTTTTGAGAATGAAAAAACTAAACAGCCTCAATCTGTACTGTTAAAAGAAAGCTGCAGAAAAATGCTTTCTGCTTTTAAATACTTTATGTGTTACTGTTCTACAAGATAGCTACTGCAGCTTTATTGATTCATTAAGACATAAAGAGAAAATCCACTGCCTTGGTTCCCACTAAACATGCAAATTTATTTATTCTTGCACCTTGAAGCTAAAAGCAAAATATGGAATTTGGAGTAGTCCATATAACTATGCTTATGATAGAANTATATTGTCTCATAAAAGCACTGGTAGATTTCTGAGAAAATGTAGTTGCCATGGGAAACAAAAAGACAGACTTGTGCTATTTATTTTTGTTAGGGAGTTGCTGGTGCCTGGAGGTGTACTGCTTAGGTAAGAGCAACTCTAAGATACTATTGTTTCAGGAGCAGAATGCCATATTTTGATCTCAGAATTCATGCGAAGATCCCACCTTTTTCCAGGAGTAACCTAATTGAAAGCAATGGAATAGATTGTTAATTGACTCTAATTAGGAAATTTTCCTGTACACCTGAAAATAATGACCAGCCTTACCCTGAGGAAGGGAATGTAAAGGACAAATATCTGGAGGAAAAAAACAAACATTATTGATCACATATTCAGTTTAAAGAATAATAAAAGAATCTAAATCGTGTCATAAAATTAGCATAATTGCAGGTCAATGTACTCTAATGAGCTTAAGAAAGATAATTATTAGGAGTATCACTTAAGAAAATAAGCATTTTAAATCAATTATTCTATTTGGTTTAGAAGCACGTGCTGGAAATAGAGGGAAAAGTGAAAAGCCCACTACCATAACTGCAAACTTTGATCTTTTTAAGATGTTCTGTACATTTCCATTTTTTTTTTCTGTTTCCAATGTCATTGAGCTTTGCTTTAGTCTGAATCAGTTCCTAATAAAAGAACATTAGTTCTGTGACAGCTACCAAATCATTCTGTAATACTACGGCACTTTGTTCTTCTTTTATTAAAAGAATCAAAACTCCAGTGGAAATTTTGCAGTTACAGTGAATTTTGTTCTCTGTATTTTCTGTGTCATCAGTTTTAGCCTCTGCAGTGCTTCCCAGACTCTCTATGGGAAAAAAGTCAGACGGAGAAATGACAATTAAGGCACGTTGAAATATAGAAATTGTGTGTTGGATGCAGTTTTCATTATTGTGAAACAGCTTGCTGCAGCTCTGTCTTACTAGGAATGCAAGCTTGTCTGCCAGCTTATTGAAATGATTTGTGCAAATTTGGTGCCTTGAAAGACTGCAATAACAGATTGTCAATTTTGTGTAAGGTAGAATTTCAAATAGTGCCTTTGATACTAGCTTTCATTACCCTTTTTCATCTAAGTGAAGCTGACACTTTATTTTTTCCTCTTGCATTACTTTCTAATGTACTTTCAAATCAAGAAATGAGAAAACTGTAGAAATGGGTCCATCAAGTAAGTGAACTCAGTCCTCATTGTTAAAAATTGGTTTACATAAAACCCCTGAAGTTCCTCAATTTTCTTGAGAAAGCAATTTCCAAATAAGAGAAACTTACCTAATGAAATGTAACAGATAAACACTGGAAAAATCAAAGAAATCAATAATTTTGCAGACTGTTTACAGAAACCTCTTTATAGAATCTCACCTTTCTTTTGTCCTTTTATTCTTCTGTCTTTTGTCTTTTTATTTGTTTGATAAAAAGATTATCATTAATATCTCTCATCTGGTATTGGAGAAATTTTCTTCAAAGCAGTTGTTAAAATGGTAGAAAATAATGTTAAGACACTTCATAAATAAAAAAATGTATGAAAAAAATCTGTTTCTAAAATCTAAGGCTAGACTGACAACTTGCACCCTAATTTAAATATAGTTGGAATATGGCTGCCCCAATCTCAGCCCAATACCTCTTTGTGTCTGTAACCCAGTGTTTGCCATTGCTTAAATTTGGTTTCAACATTGTTTTGCTGAGATCTTAGTTTATTGGAATATACATTAAAGACCAAGTTACAGGCACACTCAAACTATACTGAGGTGCTCATGCATAAGAAGACTAGTTGAGTTAAATTAGAAATGTGAATGGAAAACCAAGTACTGAAATCCCTTGTTAAGAACAACCTTACTCATTGTACCAAATCTGAAGGGAATTTTTTCGGGTTGCAATTGCCTTTCAGCACAAACTGAACATAATTTATAACAAAAAAATTACCCAGGGCAAGTATTTGAGCTTGAAATCAGAATCCACACAAGCTGGAGTTCAGCTGCCCTTCTCCCAGCCATTTCTTACCCTGCTGCTTCCCTGAAGCATGATCCAAGGTCAGCATCCTGCACCCTGCCAGCACTGGACAGGAGGATGCACTTGGGCCCCTGATGGAAAGTCTCCAGCTTTTTCCCATCCAAAACCAAAGGAAGGAGACCCTGCCTGATTTCAAATATCTAACAGTGCAGTTGCAACATCATATATAAACAAGTGCATTAATAGATAAAAAGGGATCTCTTACTGCTCTTTTGCCTACCTCTCTGCTTAAATAAGTTTTATTGCTTGGTGATCTGAAGTGAGATAAATTATCCTTCGTATTTCACCAGTCAGAAGATATTCTGTAAATGACTAAAAATTTTAAAGAGAGGAAAAAAAAACCTTCGTAGTTTTCCATATCCTAAAGCCCAGTTCAAAGCTTTTCTTTTTTATACAGTATGGATATATTACAGATGAGATCTTTATAAAACACACCATAATACACTTAACATAAAAATTAGATACAGAAGAAGATTCCAGAATACATGCAAAAAGATGAAGTAGAAACAGTTAGGGAAGAAGGCTGAAGTCTACATAATACTGTTCAATTCAAGAAATACATAACACAGAAATATCACTCAAATCTTTACTAAATATTTCACCTTTTCCTCAGAAATACCTGGGATAGAATGAATGACGAAAAGAAAAAGGTCTGTTATAAAAATAAATAAAAGCAACATTATATATTGCATATCAAATATAAACTGTGAAGGGATGTAACAATACCATCTGCAGAAACACCAGGAAAAAATCTAAAAATAGAAGGCACATCTGTCTAAAATTATTTTAAGATTTTGGAAAATATGTCCTCAATTGGAAAATATTTTAATGAAAAACGAAGTGAAGACCTGATAATTTCTCTTTTGGGATTTTATTATAGGAGTAGGAGAAGGGAAAGATGACTTTTCCTGATTTTTAAATTTTTTTTTCTTTTTTCTTCTTCCATGGTAGAAACATTGCCACAAAATTCCCTCTTGCAAACATACTAAAGTTCCCATAATCTCTATGAAGATCTGAGTGTACAATTAACCACCATAAGAACTAGCAAAACTTTGGAAAGCTATAGAAATCTTAGCTATAAATTTCTATGTCTGCTGAAATTTTCTGCTGAGTTTTGCAACTGAGCAGATAATTTAATAGGCTAAATATTAACCCAGGGCTCTAATACCTGGAAACCAATTCTGTCTCAGAATATTTGTGTAAAATAAAATAAAAATGCTGGGAACATATTCCAGGACATATTGTATACTCATCTTCCTCTTGGCTTCTGTCAGAGAAAGATAAAAAACTAGAAGGAGCTTTGGATAAAGCAGCAGGCTAATCTTCTGCTCTTTGGGGTTTTTTTGGCTGTTTGTTCGCTTTCCCCCAAAGAATAATTGTTCTTCAAAATCCATTCTCTGTTTTATGTATGAATCAGTAGTCAGTGCTAAATTGTAATCTACCTCTTGCTTGGTCCTTACTCAGAAGCCCTTATGATTTAAACCCCACCTGTAAATAAACCCCACTAAGGCCCTGCCTCTGGCTTACCTCCCTGGTGAGATGGAGAAGACAATTGGGAGAGCAAAAGTAGAAAAATTGTCAGTTGATACAATAACTAAATAATAGCTAAATCAAAAGCTGTGTACACAGGCAAGGCAAAAAAGGAATTCATTCACCACTTCCCATGGATAGGCAAGTGTTCAGACATCCCCAGGAAAGCAGGGCTCCACCACGTGAAATGGTTATTTGGGAAAACAAACACCATTATTTCAAACATCCTCTCCCTTTCTCCTCCTTCCCCCCAGCTTTGCAGAAGTCCTTCCTGGCCATGACACCAAAGGGTCTGAGATATCCCTTTGGTCACTTGGGGTCAGCTGTCCTGGCTGTGTCTCCTCCCATCTTCTTGTCCTGCCCCATCCTCCTTATTATTGCCAGTAGAGGAGCGGTCTTTGAAGCATCGGGAATGGCTATTGTCAGGTGCCAGAGTACTAAATGCCACTATGCAAAGCTAAGGTCATTCTGATTTCTCACTCTTAAATGCAGATCTGGAAGCTAGAAAGAGAAATTGCTTCTGTAGTCATGGCTACCTAAGGTAGTCATGGCCACCTAAGGTAGTCATGGCCTTTTATAAATCCACAGTAAAATAAAGCAAGAAAATGTCATGTGTTTACCTTCTCATGCCAGCTTACAGGATAGCAGAAGGGGTGTGGGGTATAAAAAACAATACCAAAAACCAGAGTGAAGCCTTCCTCATGTTCTTCCTGCCATGAGTGCGCTCAGAAATGTGCTGACCATTACACAGCAAACAATAAAATGTGACATCTTCAACATGTCACCCACCTTTGATGAAAAATTTTCTGTGACCAAAACTGTGTTTAATTTTTGCAGGTTTCCTTTCTGGTTGAATACAGAATATTACCTCTAGCTGTAAATTTGGTCTTGCCTTGACAATAAACTTCAAACTTTCTACACCTACATCTGCAGCATCTGCAGCATTACTCCTCTTATACGAAAAGCTTTAGGCTAATGTATTTTAGTATGATACTTTAAAGAGCACATTATATTGTACTAAGGGAAAATTCTCAATGAAGAAAAATCCTTCCAACTCCAAATATAGAAATAAAAACTAATAGCAATTCCTCCACTGATATTATTGTATTAACTGAATTAGAAGAATCAGAAAACTGTTTATCCTGAGATTAGGTTTTCTGGTGTTTGTGTTACAGTTGTTCTTAAACATTCCTCTGTATTTTATTAACAAGGAATTTTAACTGGGATCATCACATGATAAAATTGAGACCAATTTCATATCAGGAAGAGAATAATGAAGACTTTAGTGATATATGGATTGTAGTTTAACTCGTCATTAATTATTTTATATATAAACCTGAAAGATTATTTTAGCTTGCAGCATATGATCTTAGACTTTACTTAGGACCACAAAATTATAAAGTAAATAAAATAATAAGTAAAGAATAATTTTTAAAAGACTCCAAAATATAGTAGAGCTACACCTGGATAAAAATACAAAATCACTAATTTATAATACGTTGGAAATTAGCATATATATTGATCATTTTATACTTATCCTACTTACTGAAACCACTATTATGAATTATGATCATTTTTGGTCTAGATCCTGGCACAATATTTACAGTTTTTTTTACTGAGAAAAAAAGCAAAACAAGCAAATACTAATAAGTCAAAATAGGAAAACATTATGTGTTTTTGAGGTATTATAAGCAAAAGACAAGTTGTCTTTAAAAATATGTGAATATCTTAAAAACCTGGAATAGCCTCTGAAATTGCAGTATATTTCGAAGTAAGAATATCTGAAAGTCATTATGTATCTCTAAAGTACAACTGTGCAGCTGCAGAAATGAAGCAATTTGTGTTTCTAAATGCATAAAAATAATATAAACTATATTTTAAAGACTAAACCAGATTCTGATATAAATAGATTCAATTAGCTTTAATTAAACTTCTCCACCACTGAGAGAGAATTACTATGTTCCACTTGAGTTCTTATGCTTAACCAGATGCAAACACTGAGATTAAAGGGACTCAAGTATAACAGAGTATAATAGAGTTGAGTAAAAAAGTAAAAGAGCAAAACAAAACAGAAACCACCCCAAAACAAAGCAATGTTTGCTCCTTGAAGTACAGACTCATTTAGTGATGAAATTATTAAGAGCACTAAACACCTTGATTCAGTCTACAGATATTTATATTAAAAAAAAAAAAAGAGAGAAGAGAAAAAAATGTTATTTCTCTAACACCATGCATGTACTGCATGGAAAACATTATTTAAACAAATTGTAGATATGATGGGTTCTTTCACCCTAATTTATTTGAAGAGAAAACTGAATGGAAATTTATAATAAAGGACATCATCCTTAATGTTTCAGGTTTTGTTTTGATGGATATTTTTATACCACAATACATTCTTCCCAATCTGCTTCTCTTACAATATTTTCCTGCGCCCATTTCTTTTTCTTTCTTTTTTTTTTTTCCAGAAGCCTAATCTTCTGCAATATCTATTTCAAAAAATACTTTTGACTGCCAGTAATTAAAATCAGGACAGCAAACTCCTGCTTTAGACACCTTTTCAGACTAGACAATGTACTTAAATATTAATTTGGAATACAGGTAGTATTTTGGTTTCTTTCTGCTCCTCCTCCCCCACATTCCAAGAAAAAATACTCTCATAGCTCTCACAGATCTTCTTTCCCCCCATTAGTTATGCTGCAAAGTCAGAATTGAGAAATTTAGATATGGTATTTAAAACAGTTTGTTAGTTTGTGAACACTTGTGATGAAAAAAATAGATTGCAAGCCTGATGTCATGTACAGAATAAGCCTGTAAATAAGAAAGAGGTGAAAATAAATTAATAATATTAGTGGTTCTTGGAGTCTTTGTCAACTCTTAAATTTCTCCCAGTAACGAGAAATATGATAAAATATCACTGTGTGCAGTCATGAAAATCCACATTCACGAAGTCGTTCAAAAATCTTTCTTTCAGTGAATCTAGGTCTAAACAATTTGCTGTCCTGTAATCATTGATAATAACATGTTGCTGTATTAAAAACAAAAACAAACAAACAAGCAGATCACCATAAAACCCCAATCAAATTTCAGGTCATCTTCACCACAGCCTTAAAACTCTGAGAATGTCAGCCTGTTTCCTGAACTCTTTTCCTGATTCAGAAAGGATTCTTCTAGCATAATGGAAACAATGGAGTGAAATGTTATTAAAATATGGAAGTCAGTGATTCTTGGAAGAGTTTCTGTTTATCGGTATTAAAGCACTGCTAATCCAAAAGACAAACGTTCTCAGTGTGTGTTAGCCAGATAAGAATTTTGTATAATTAGTGCCCTTAGGATTAACACGGGAGGCCTAGAGGTATGCTATGCACATACACACATATGTGCACAAGCTTTCTAAGTAAGCAAACAGAAATCAGCCTGAATCTATAAAGAGAGAGAGAAAAAAGGCAGGAAAATGAAAGAAAGGAGGAAGATTTAACTTACTGTAATTAAGGCAATTTAAAGCAGCTTTTGATTTTGTAAATAACGATATGCAACTTTACAGGTTAAAATCCCAAGGTCTTTACTTTTTTTTTGTCAATGGATATTCCATTACTTCTGGTGTACAAGAAGTTCTTTGTGCATCAAGCATTCTTCATCTTAATAGTTGGAACCTATATCCACTCTTCACATTCATGCTTGGTTCTTAACAGCTGCAAAAACAAGCAGAGTTCAAGGCAGGTCAGTAATAATTAGATCCAACTTTATTGGCATGATTATACTGGACACAAATTGTTAAATTTTTCTTCATTAAGTATGATAAAATATTTATGACTTTTCAGGATAGCTTTGTAGGTTTCCTGAAACATGCTCAGCATGACTCATTTACAAGTGCTTTTATTTTATCATTTTCTCAGCTACTTTCATTCTTTTAAAATCAAGAGAGTGTGTTGAAAGCAAGACTTCTCTGACTTTTTTGATGGGTTTTTTGTTTTGTTTTGTTTGTTTTGTTCTGTTTTGGTTTCTGTTTTTTGTTGGTTGGTTGATTGGTTGAGGGCTTTCTGTTTACTTGGGGGGTTGTGTTGTTTGTTTGGTTTGGTCCTGTGGGCTTTTTTGTTGTACTGTTGGTTGCTTGCTTGCTTCGTTTTGTTTTGTTTTGGTGTTGATTTTTTTTTTTTTGGGGGGGGTGGGCTTTTTTTGTTTTTTGTGGTTTTGTTTTGTTTTGTTTTGTTTTGTTTTGTTTTTTTTAATAGAAGAGCTTACCTTTAGCTTTCTGAGCTCTTAGAAGATATTTTTGGGGATACTCAAAACTTTCTGTACATTTATGAGAACTTTATCCAGTTAGTTCTGTTTTGACTAAGAAAACTGAAGTTATAAGTTTATTTCCCTTAATTCAAGGCCTATAAATTTTTAAAATATATGTGATCTTTTCTTAATATATACCTGTATATTTGTCTTTCAGGGGATTAATACAGATTTTTAAAAAATTGTTTTATGTTTTATTCTCTGGAAATAGTTCTTTCAGACACTTGTATTCCAGTGCCAATAGATTTGAAGGGTAATTTTGCACCTATTAATAGTAAAAATTTCAGAATTTATTTTATTTAATGAGAAAGCACATATTCATAAAATATTTAAGTAAGACAATAGGATGCTGCCTGCAATCAATTATTTATTCCCAACATTTATTTGAAACCATCTGGTTAAGCAAATAAAGCTATTTCCTGTATTCTGCTACATTCTGCTTTATTTTCTCATGAAAAACAAAATTTCCCTCTCATTTTCTCTAAAGCTTTGGAGTTCTGGTAAAAGGTGCATTTAATTAGTTATATTTCCCCTTTCTGTAATCCAAGAATCTTCACTTTTGGAATTGTCTTTGTTACAGATTAGTACAGTTTTTGACATGAACATTAGTGCTCGAGATGCAGACAGAGCTTTTTAATAATGTTCCTTTAGCAGCAATGATGCACAGACTGTCTCCTGCTGCCATGGGGACAGCTGTGGCACTGAAGACCCAGAGACAGCTCAAGCTTCATGGAGGTTTTAACACCTTCCCACACAGCACACAGCAAATGCCTCATTTGTTGTGACATTGTGACATCCAGCTATGCCAGGACAGTTGTGTTCCCACGCATCTCTCCTTGTAAGCAGCTTCCAAAGCAAAGACACTCATTTTAGCTGATACTTCTCCTAAGTTTGGGTCTGTGTTGACCACCACCCTAAACAGGGTGCAAAGTAAAGCTGATTTCACTAGAAGTCCAAGGACAAAGACATGGTCTTAGAACTTGTGTGACTCTAGTGTCCTGGCTACATTCATACTCGCTGCCAGCATTTCTGAGTCCTTGGCTGAATTTTCTCTCAAACTGGTTTTTGTTATGTCAGATTATGATACATATCCCTATCTCTATTTGAAATCTACATGGAAAGAAGCATCAAATTATTTTGATGTTTTGACCTTCCTTTCAGCTTTCTTCTCTCTCCCTTTTTTGTTTTTTTCTCTCCCATCTGTCCTAAAAAAAGCTCCAATTTCAATACTCTGTCTAAACTGATAGAATTATCCAACTGAAAAATATATAAACTGTGTAAGATAATATTAATGACCTCTTTTTTAAAATAGAAACGATGGAATATCCTGTTTTAATAGAACACTATCAGTGAATTTCTATGCTTCTATATAGACCATTAGAAATCTCAAAAATTCACACTACTTTCCTCTTTTGTTTGCTGGTTTTGTTTTGATTAGGGTTTTGTTTTGTTTGTTTTTTACCTTTACTTCAGTGGAGTTACTTAATAGTCTTTGAAGGAGAGTGCAAGAGTCTGTTTGCACTTCAACAATGCAAGCATCAAAGACATCTGAGGAAATTAAATCTGCTTTCTGTCAACATTCAGTCCTGCACAGTGTAATGCTCACATGTGATTTTCTGCCACTGGCTCTACCATAACAATTTTTAAATTAAACAGAGATGAAATAAATATTTGTGGTGACTTACCTTTAAGTATAATGTCCCTAATACTGCATTCACTGTTGATTAAAACTTACATCAATCAGTTTATAGATATTGTTTATTTTCAGACTAAAACTGGCTTTTTTTTTAAAAAGAGAAAAAAGTATTATGGAAGATATTACTGATCTTATTTTATTCTTCCCTGTACAATCTAGAACATGGTTGAGAATGTCCAACAGAGAGCAATGATCACCATTGTAATATCGACATATGGGTTACTTATATATCATTTGATAATCCAGTTAAGTCTTCTAATTAATTTTCTCTTGAACAATAGAAAAGAAAGGAGTAGAATATCTCTTTTTTTAATACTTAAATGGATTTATGATGAGAAAAAAAGAAAGTTCCAGGACAAGTTGAAGAATCTCTCGACACAATTTATTAATCATGGCTAAGGTTACAAGACTGTATGTCTCTCTGTCAAGTAGCCATTTCCATTTTCTAACTGACATGCTGTGCTGTCAGTAGCATTTGAGACTCATTTCTCTGTTGCCTTTCTATCTCAACACTTACTTGAAATCCTAAAAAAGATAACGCAGACCTCACAGTATATGTTTTTTCAGACAAATGCTGCCTCTATTCAAATGCAAATATAATAAAAAATAAGCTCGTCCCTTCTGAGAATAACCAATTCCTGCACTGCAAAAATGGCTTAACAATGAAGTTATTTAAGAAGTGCTAGCAGTTCTCTAAAGGGACTGATTTAAGCATGAAATGACAAAAGGACTGAAGAGCTGTAAAAGAGAAAAAGATAAGCCATTTATTTTCTTCAAAGCGTTTTACTAGTTCAATGAAGTGAGTGATGAAGAAAAAAGGAAAACACACAGCAACTCGAAGAAAGATAAAAGTGGCCAAAGATCCAACAAGCTTGCCATCTTGGTGAAGAGATTTCTAAAGTAGGAAGAAAAGGGAATTGAGATTACAAACCACAAGTGTGGAAATGGTGGACACACGTGGAAAACCAAGGATCCATGGCAACAGGAACAAAAGAGACCTCAGATCAGAACAATCTCTTTGTGAAGCATACATATGAAAATATGCCCAACCTTGAAACAAGTGGGAGGAACCAGAATGCCCCATGTTGCCTCACAACTGCAATGTTGTTGGATAAATTAAGACTTGGTGGAATGGAGTAGTGTAATGAGCAAATAAAGGCTGTTAGGAATGACAGGCAGGGAAGGTGGTGGAGAGGGTTTTGTTTTGCATGTGAAGGAACGTCTTGTCTGTAGGAAGTTCCCATATGGGATGGGACAAGAGATTGATCGAAAATCTGAATGTCCTCAGAGTGGAGGACACTTTTCAGCAGGAGTGTGTTATAGGATACCCAAACAAGATCAGGAAGTGAACAGTGTCTGGGCATGAAAGCATGAAGTATAGGTAATGTTTTACTTTGTGTTATACGAACCACACACATCATTAGCACTCAAAGCTTTGTTCACAAATAAAAAATAGATTAAAGAAACCACAAGTAATTAATAAAAACAAACCATCTCAACTTCTGATATTATCTGTGTTAAATAAGGACATTGTTCTAGATGGTTTGGAATCCCTGTCTGTCTCTATTTATAGAGCCAAGACGTCTGTATATATATGCGGTGGTGTCACACTGTATTGATTAGTTATGTCTCCCATGAAATAATTTAGTGCTTATGATAAGCATATTAATTAAGATTTTTCTTAAAGCCTATGCTGCCAGAATCTATTACATAGCAGAATATTTTCTTCCAAAACTTGAGGAAATAACTAAGAATGGCCAAGAGTACATTAAAGACTGAAAATAATGTCTTTTTTCAAGTAGTATTTAGATTAAAATCTCCTTTTACCAAAATGTTCCCTCTAATAAAAGCAACATTTCTATATTTAATCATATTAGTGATTAGGTATTGTTATGTGAAAAATAGAAAATATTTATATTTAAAAATGAAAAGTTTTCAAGATGTATCTTTTATTAAAAGCCAGGCAGTAACAGTGTATAAATTCTTTGCTGTAATTACAAATCTAGTTGTTACTTGTTGGATCCCAGAAACCTGGGCTTTTTGAGCTTTCAGTGCTTTCTGGCACTGATGCTCTGGAGAACACTGCTTTTGACCTGAGGCCTTGGAGAAGGCTTCCCAATTTGAGTGATGGAGTTAAAATCACTGGTGTGTAGTTAAATGGAAATTTGTGTTTTCACATGGTGAAGGGTTTTAAATTTGAGGTTTTTATAGTATAGTAATGGGTATGGGACAAGATGGAGGATTTTGGTAGTGTCTCTTTCGGTGCTCATCTTCTTTCTTCTTCATGATTTCAGGTAGTAGTTTCTGGCTGGTCAGCTAGTGCCACACTGAGGGTCATGGGAACTTGATTATTGGGTTAAAAATATAAATAATATAGGTGTTATTTCTCTATTGGACTGTTTAGCTTTAAGAGAACTTATAGTCAGCTGTCTCTCTCTCCATTTGACTCACTTCTAGCTGGTGGTTAGAAGAGTTGCTGAATGCTCTGTGCTTTTGATAAGATTTAATAAACAACCAACCCCAAACACGAGAAAATCCGTTTCCTTCATGTATTTTTTAATCCTGGCTCTGAGTGAGGACAGAAGACACTCCAGACAAACCACTAATTAACACCACCTACTGTTACAGTTACTGGACAGAAGATCACAATCTCATTAAGGCTGAAGGTAATGGCAATACATTTTCCATGCTTCAGAAGGATATGAAAAAAATCAAAAAGGGATAAAACTACTTGAGTGATTTCTACTCTGTACTTGCTAAATACTATCACTACAAGATTATTTACCACAATTAGAAGATTAAGAAGGTTGAGAAAGCATGTAGACACCAAAACATAAGTTTTTGGATAAAGTAAGAGAATGAGAGCTGACTACTCCAGCACAACACACAGTACAGTCACAGAGCTTCAGTACCAAGATTCACAAAGAAAGGGACTCCAACAGATTACCTAGTTCAACACATGCTCAAAACACATATAGTCATGTCAGGATGCCCATGGTTATGTCCAGATAAGTGTTGACGACTTCCAAGCGTGGAGATTTAACAATCTCTCTGGGAAACCTCTTCTACTGTTTGAGCACCTCAAACTAGTTTCCTAACAGCTAATTGCAATTTCCCACAATCTAACTTTTTTTCTATAGCCTCTCATCATATCGCATTATCTCCCAAGAAGATCTGTCTTCTCTGCATATCCCAGTGAGGTAGTCATAAACCTAGTCCATAAATGATGTCTTAGGTCAATCTGACATAAATGTCTTATACAGGAATAAATTAGTGTAATTCCACAATTTATGGTAACCTTATAAAGCTCAATATCAATCCTGGTAGTCTGTGTTGGATTTAAAACATATATATTTATCTCAATATGTACTAGCACTACAGAAGCACTTTTGAGGAAAGAAGGGAGGTAAGACTTGTGAGATACATTATCAGAAAACTAGTGAGGAGCTATTAGTATCATCCAAGACTTCAAGTTCATCTCAGTTTTGAAATAATTTTATTGCATGTCAGGATGACATACATTCATACACTACAGAGAGAGGCTGTGATGCAGGAAGAGATCCAGAGCAACTTATTCATAAGCCTAATTTGTGCTTAAATCTTAGACACTCAGGAACCAGCTTAAACAAATTTAATTCATCTTGGTGGACCTATCAGATATGCAGGACTTGTAAGAAACATTGGTACCATAAGTTGAGGTCAGAGTTCCATGCAGTATCTTTGGAGTGTTTTTAGCTGGATAAATCCTCAGTGCAGTAGAGGAGATGCTTTTGAAGGTCTGATGAGAAAACTAAATCTTAAATTGTAAAGTTGTGCCTCTTCAAGTGTATCTGCATGCCCATTGTGCCTATTAAGAATTTTGACACTTCCTTTTAAAGGGATTAATGTATTAAAATTTAAGTGCCAGTTAATTGATTTAGATAACATGATTAAAACTTATCCTGCTTGTTAAAGTATTTTAGTTAGCTAAGATTAATTCAGACCACTTTAGTGCAGTGGGAGATTGCTCTCATCTTAGCCATCTGGAAGTAGATGTCTAGTCTAAACTAATTGCGCAAATAAGATTTTTGATCAATGATGACATCTTTAAAAGGCAACACAATTTGAGTAGTAGAAATCAATTCTAGGATTAAACAACTCATACTCTGTATATGCGACTTTCCACATTATAGGGAGAAGACACAAAGATCAGTTTGAACAAGTCAACTAATTTTCAGTTGGCAAGTATTGTTACATTCTTGTAAAGTAAAACTATTATTTGATTTATTTTATTATTTATTTATTATGTTAGAGAGATCTCATAGAAATTGGCCTCTCAAAGAATTTGGTAAAGAACTTAAGACACTTTTGAATATAAGGAAACCTGAAGCTTTTAGAGGCATTTCCCTTATTTTTTTGGTCAAAAAAAACCCTAATACATACAATAAAAATTACATGCAAATTTTAAGATAATAGAAAATTTTAATAAATAAGAAAAATATGAAGTATAATTATAAGTAGATTAAAAAATATATTAAATGTCTTGTGTTCACAGATAACAATTTTGCATGTTAATGAAACAGTGTAAAATTTTATAACCAAATCAATACCATAAAGCGCAGCAATGAAAGAAAACAACAAACAAATTATACTTCAAATGCGTAACATTTTTTATTCCAAATGAAAAAGTATTTGCTTTTATAGCGGTTTTTGGTCTTTTGGGTTTCAGTTCTTAAAAAAATTGAATTTTTTTCCTGGGTTAGGTGGGAAATCCAACAATTGCTGTTTGTAAAACTTGAAATAATTTTTTTCTTCTACAGTTCTTCCTGAATGTTATTATCAATAAATGCAGCACTATGATGTTTTGCTTTGATTTGTTTATGGCTTTTCTTGTCAGTTTTACGATGTTATTTTCAAGAGAAAATATATAAGCATTGTACCTACTCAAAGAGTTTACATGTTGAAATATCTATGACATCTTGGTATCCAGTTTTCACCATTTTCCTGTTTACAAAGACTACAAAATATGAACGTGCTAAGAGCCTCTCTTCAGCAAGTACTAAAATAATGCTTTCCTCCTACCAATATTTTGAAATCACATTCTCAAGATTAACGTTCATTTTATAGTAAAATCTCATAGCTTTTAACATGGAAATCTCAGACATCTAGTGGTAGATTACTTGATCTATATGTGTTATACTCTTTTTCATGAGAGAAACATGGTTAAATAATCAATTTTGTGATTTCTTGATAGGTCTTTAATTTCTGTTGGAGCTTTTGTTGGACAGCTAATCATAAAGGTTTTTTTTTTCATCTCAAATTAATTCAACAGAAGGATATCTTGCCATTTTGTACTATCATTCTGATGATTATCAAACTTCTGAATCTGCTTGTCTATTTCTATCCATCATCAGGTAACAGCTTATCCCTCTTTTTCTGTATACTAACTTTTCAAAATAAACCCAGAGTCAAGTGTTCTACATTTCTGTTCTAATAGCATGCTATTCCCGGTTGCATACAGGATTCCATATTTTAGCATAAACTCTCACTTCTTTCTTCCTACTTACAGTTGTAGTTTTCTTGTTGCTATAAAACTCTTCCTAACTTAATTTGTCAAACCTCTAGTATATATATGATAATTTGTCTCTGAAGAATTCTTGAGATTCAGTGAAGCCCAAAGTTCTTCCCTGACTTGATATTAAAGCAAACACATTCTTTAGTAACATAGAAAGAAATAAAGGCATGAGAGGGTAAACCTTTTATTAACTGAACTAGTTTTCTGTTCCCACTGGTATCACATGCTTTGGAAAGAAAGGAAGATGAGTGAAAGAAAGATTAGGAGAGGCTTACACAACAAAAAATCCCATTCCTGCAATTCTAGGTGGACATGAAGGTAATATAAATTTCATTTTACATTAGAGGTAGTGCACACATCCAGCTTCCACACAGTTTAATTTAGATATTTGAATGCAATACACTGTTATCGTAATTTAGGATTGAAAATTACAATAGACATAGCTAGGGAGCTGCTCACACAGAAGCATTTTCAACCATTTGAGATGCCTTTGGAAAACCAAGGCAGGCGAAATATGGTTAATGGCAAACTTGTGTCCTTTTTACAAATGACAGGTTAAATCTAAGATATCTCATAAGGCACCAGCCACCTTGTGAACAAAACTAAACAGAGTTATAGAGTGGGCTATAAAGGGAAATCAGATATCTTGAACTAGCTACAATTGCCTAATTGCAAGCATGAAGGGGTATTTGAGTTGCCCTCAATAATCTTAGCATCCACCTGGGAGTGGCAGACATTACAGTGGACACACGGGAGACAGTTCTTACAGGAATTGTAGTTAAAGATCAAGTCAGATTACCATAGGACATCTGAATTTACTAGTGCCATACTAAGCTATTGAAATGACGTTTGATTTCTATTTTTTATCTAATCACTCAGTTATAGCTGCAAATTTCTGCATTTTTTATGGTTTGCTGATGGTAACATATACAGCATTTCATCACCAAACAGGACTTACTCTTTTAAGTTATTTCCTGCGTGTTTAAAGATGATGACAAAGAAACTTTGTGAACAACTCATAATGTAATTTAGGTTATTATACTTAACAGCTTACCAAGAAAATGGTCTAAATTTGATAAGTTTTCTAGAAATGGGAAAAAATATGCACTTAAAAAAAAAATCCAGTGGATAGGGCATGGGTTGAGGAATGACATCCACTTTCTATCATCTCTGTGATCAATGGGGAGGTTTTCTGGAGAAACCTTTTAAACTGTGAAAGACATACAAACAAGCCAAGGCATGTCTGCAGCTTAGCTAAATTAAAGACCAAGAATTAGGGCCTGAACTTAAATTCACTCCCAAAAAAATGAACTGGGGGATGACGGGGAAGGCCACTGGCAAAGCATTTTCTGACCTTTTCTTCACGTCAGTTTAAACCAAGATTAGCCATCTTTGCTATTCCAAGGTAAGCATACAAAGATAAACTCTTAGACAGCAGAGAGAATGATTCAAGTCAGAAGAAGAACTGAACTAGCAGAGGTGAAAGTGTTGACAAATAATGAGGGCTGGATAACGATTCTGGGATTTTGATAAAATATGGTCATTGCATTATTCAGAAAGATTATTTTAATCAGTGATAATTTCACTCATTGTTTCAATTATACTTTCACTGATGCTAAATCAGTGCCTGGTGAAAGAAAAAGGAGAAAAAGAAGAAAAAGGAGAGAAGAGCTTGAAACTGTTCTTTTGAGTCTCTTTTTTGTTAGCCAGAATTAAGTTCCTCCTTACTAAAAAATAGATTGACAATATAATTTTCTGATTTCGATTCATTGGTATAGGTAGTTCATACATATTGTCTAAAGTAAAATTTTAGTTATTTTGGGGCAGAAAATTTCAATGTGATTCCACAGAATTAACTCAATTTGTCTCTCATAATGCTTGGTGTTTATATCATTTATGTGAAATAATAGAAAGAGATGGAGATTCAAAGAGTCTCTGCAGCTGGAAACTAGATTTTTCATGAATAATTTTTTTATACTTACCTATTGTAAAACTTTGTTTTTTTAGTTTCTGAACTTAAAACTTTTCTGATTGTGAAATAGAGTAGGTTTTCCTTCTTTGCCAAAATATAGCATCTTACATCTCTTGAAGTAGGCATTACTACTACTGACTTACGGATCATCAAAATTTAGGCATATTTAAGATTGTTGGGTTGACCTTGTCCAGACATCAGGTATCCACCAACCTGCTCTATCACCTCTCTTCCCAGATGGACAGGGTTGAGAAAATAAAGTGGAAAACCACTCATAGGTTGGGATAGGCAGCTTATGAAAGTAAAAGTGCAGGTTTCTGCATACACAAGCAAAGAGAAGGAAAAAATAGGCTTGCTCTCCATTTGCCTTCAGCAAGAGATGATCAGCTACTCCCTGGAAGCAGGGCTTCAGCACATATAGTGGTTACTCAGGAAGGCAAACATTGCAAAAAACAAAGTTCCACACTCTCCTTCTCATTTCCTTAGCTTTTATATCTAAGCTGATATCATATGGGATGGGGATTTCATATGGGCAATTCAAAGGGATTTCTTTGGTTGTTTTGGTTCAGCTGGCCTGCTTGTGTCCCCTCCCTAGGATCTTGCCCACCCCTTGATGGAGGAGGTGGGGGAAAATGTTAGAGACCCAGTGCTGAGCTGTGCCAGCCCTGCTCAGCAGTACCCAAAGGACTGGGGTGCTATCAACACCTTTCCAGGTGCCAGTGCAAAGCAAAGCACTGTGAAGGCTACAATAGGAAAATACTCCATCTCATCTCAGCCAGACCCAGTACAATCTCCACTCCTTATTCTACACCATTTGTTTCATAGTCAGATTCTATACAATTTTTATATCTTCTAACTATTCCACTGTATTTATTTCTTATTACTGAAATCCCTTCTTACTAGTTCATGCAACTTAAACTGCATCCTTAAACCATTTTCTTACCCAATGTACGGATTTATACATTTTCATTAGCTATTATACCCCATCCTTTCACAAATAGATATAATTTCTCCATTTCATAGGCTTCCTCTGCCCCTCCAGATTCATGACTTGGGCTTCATCTTCCAGGATTGATAGTCGAGATAGGACAAACAACACAGTCAATCATTGGGCACCAACACTGTCCCAGCTCAGGTCATTGTTGCACTCTCCTTGCTCCTCTCAAAATTCAGTCTCTGTTGGTTCATGTCTTCCTTCTATTTTACTTCCTGTAAAATACAATTTACACCTCAGATTATTTTTCCCCCAAATTTTAAACTCCTTGAAGCACACATTGGGTCTCCCCATTTTTCTGCATTATCCACCAAGTACATCCTTGTCCTTGAGCAAAGATAATCCCATTAATGGGTTTGTATTTTCCCATGGGAGGAGAAATCCACACAGCTACAGTACAGCTGAATTTTAAAAATGTCTAAAAAAAAAAGAATAAAAATCCATGTGCCGTTGAGGTTTTTGTGAAAGCATGTTTCGGATATTTTCCCCTGAATGGTGAACTTGATGAGTTTGACACTTTCTGACAGATATGAACATTTTGAGCTTTGAGTCTTATAGAACACTATGAAGTGTTTCACCTTCTTGTCACCTTTCCATATAAACACCAGAAAAAATGTCAGTATGAGAGAGATGACAGGGTGTACTACACACAAAAAAGCCGAAGAAAATATGAAACTAGTATTTCTTTTGTCGTGTCCTTGTAGCAACCTCTTTCCCCTCTATATCAGGGCTTTCTACTTCACTGCTCTGTTTGCCTCCACAAAAATTTTCCCTCCCCATTATCCTTGTCCAATCCCATTCTTTTTTCTTTCTATATTTTTAATTTCTGATTTCATAGATCAGAAGACTGAACAAAAATTTAAAAAAGCTTAATATTTAAATTAGAAGTAGCTATTTTTGGCTCTCTTTATAGTCAGTGCAGAGGAGTATGCACCTGCAAAAATATTGCATTAGTCTTAATGGTCTATTCTAGAATCTTAATTTTTGTTTGACTATAAATATGGACCAAAGTAGCTAGTTCTGTTATGAATCTCTAACTTCTTAAAGTGTAAGTTTGTGGGAGAAATACTCTCTAAATTTTCTAGCTGGAATAATAAAAAGGCAAAACCAGCTGCAGAGTATAAAAAATACAATTAGGTGTATTCTGTCCTTAATTTCCTTTAATTTCCATTAAGAACTTACTTTCCAAAGAATGAACTGATTTTTTCTCAGTATCCATACAATATTTATATCACTTGTTATATTTATATTGTATTCAGTTTTTGCAACATTTAGGCTTCTAAGGACTGCTTAATCTGTGAAATACTTTTTGAGACACTCAGACACATTCTTTTTTCTGCATTACCATATAGTCCAAGAATATGCTCTGCTTTCTGAAGCATATGGGAATATGGGCATTAAAGCACATGTTGGGCTTCTGCTTGCACTTGCCCTCCCATTAAAGCTTAAAACCTGCAATTTACACATCTTTAAAGAAGCTACAAGCTTTGTTGAAGCATTCACAAGGAAGCTTAAAATATTCACAATAACTTATAAACATGATCTGAATTGAGCATTTTGACCTCAGGAGATTTTATTGGAAAAATCATATTCATACATAGAAAAGCTAATTAGAGATGTAATGCTCAGTATATCTTATATATATCATATGTAAGTGTTCATCTATCTATAAATGTAGAAATAGTCCTTTAATTTAAAATAAGACACCTAAGTTTTAAAATGAGGACCTGATTATAAATTTTATAATTTTTCAGAATGTCCCTATTTCATATATGGATTAGTGGGAGAGGCTGTTCCTGAAGAAAAGTTATGTCTGAGATGAGACTGCTCCCAAAAAAGACCTCTTTTTAAATTGGCTTTTAAAAGTGTTTAATATGGTGTAGACTTAGATTTGTCTCTATGAGATAGATAAAAAAAAAAAAAAAAGCAGATGGATGAGGTAGCAGCTCAGATTTCTTTAGCTGCATTTATGGTGTTAAAATAATAAGAGTAGGGCCATGGTCATCTATTATGTTTAATTGTCAGTTTGTTCTTTCACCCTTTCTTTGGAAGACCCTGAGTAAGTCACTAGATAGTAAGATACAGGTTCTGGAGCAAACTATCTATGAGATGGTGCAAGTAACACTATTGTGGCATGTTTTTCCATGCTTTATGTGCTCTATGTTATGCCTGTGTGTTCCACACCCTCAAAATTTTTTCCATGCTCCCTCCCTGACCTATAGAGCAATATGTATGTGATACGCATATCAGGGCGACTAGGGTCCACCAAGAAACTTAAAAGACAGATTTTATATAGAGTGAACATACTCACTTTGCTTTGCAGGAACTAATATTTGGTTGGTGGATTAGGAAGAATTTACTGAAACTGCTAATTTAGCACCGGAATTGTTTTAATGCTTAATTTTGGTTTTGATGATATTCTGCTACAGAGTCTGTTGTCCTCCTTCACTTACTTTGAAATGGATGGGTTAATATCTTCTACATCAAAACCAAAAATTTATTATTTGTGCATTAGCAAAGATGAAGAAAACATACCAGCTCTGTGTGTATAACCATGTGATTGTGAACATACAACTATTGACAATGATTTTCAATAAAGAGATGGGAAGAGAACTACACATCAAGCCATATGCCATGCATTTTCCTCAAGCAAGACATCTGAGGGAATGAAGTAGAATTAAACATATTAAAATGTCTTTATATTTCTGATCCTGAAGGTATGCAAATATTCTACTAAGGAGGATTAAATTTAAAATTAATTTGGGAATTTTACTTTTTAGTAGGAATGAGAAAGAGCTTCTTTACTCCATTTTAGTGAATTATTCACTTAGTTTTAGGGTTATCTTTTATTGGCAGTTGAGGATTCAGACACTTGCTGAAAGCTAACCAAGTGTTTAAGTGGTTAGATGAAACAAATGGAAGTTTTGAATGAGGGCCAAACCCTTTATTCTGGGAGTTAAAACATTTTCCATGGTCAAGAATCCAGCTCCTAACATAAGATGAAAGAAAAATATGTAGCACAAATGATAAAGCATAGTGTTAACTTTTCTAATAAGCTGAACTTTACCCTGGTTGTATAAAGCTATCCCTGCAACCAAGGACTAAAAGTAACATTCATTTCATGCCTTCCATGTCTCTTCTTGCAGCATGATACAGGAGAAGGTTTTCTGTTACTTGGCTTTAGATAACCATTACGTAAAGTCTGGGCTGTTGTCCTGAACCCACTTTATTAACTGTGGACATAACTGGGTACTGCAGTGTAATTGAGGTTTCTAAGCATCTAACGACATGAGCGTATCTTCTCCTGGTGTCATGGAGTCATGCTTCCCAAAAGTAAGCATGTCAGCCTGGTGTAACTACCATGCATATTCTCGTTGTGAGGTATCCAGTAGCATTCCATATGATCTGTAGCTGACACTCCAAAAAGGCTTGTGTGCACCTCTTCTTTTGTGCCACCGCTTGAGACATGCTGGATATCTCAGATCATCCAGCATGTCTCAAGTATCAATAGATGTTTATAAGCTAAGTGCAGGCAAATGAAATCACATCAACAAGAGAGAAATTACAGTCTACAAATAATTTCTTTCCTAAGCCAAAAAGTGTATTTAGAATCACTAGCATTGATTAGAGAATGAATCCTCCCCACTTCCTTGTTCTTTTAACTTCTTAGATGCTCTTACTTACTATGTCTTCCTGATCTTTTATTAACCCATATCTCTTCCTCATCTCATCAAAATTCTCTGTTTTTTCCATGCTTGGATCTGATTGTCGCTTCCACTTTATTAATCTCAGCCCTGAATTCAAGAGTTACCATTTCACTACTTGGTCTTGCTAACTAAAAAGTGATTTATAGGAACTGCTTTTTACCATTTATCATTTCCTTAATATCAGTCCTCCTAAGCTTTTCTATGTTTTCATAATCTCCCAGGGTAAATGTTGTGATTCTCTTTACCTGAAGAGTCCCTGTAACTGCTGCTCCAGTCCTTTCAGTACCACCCCATTCTCAAGAATGCTCACACTGTTGCCCCGAGTGAAAATGCCTGTGCTCTCTGTCTGTGTCCACTTGACTTCTGTTCATATCTCACTTCCTTCAAAGCAGCCTTCAAAAGATTCCTGCAAACAGCTCTGGAAAACTGTAAGGCGCAGCACAGGGAATGATTTTATATCATCTACTATTTAACAGCATCTAACTCTAAGGGATTTTATGACTTGATCTTGTTGACACACAGACTCTCATTCAATGACAAGTTGATGGTATTTATTATGTATCTGCAGAGAGAGGAATTTATAGCTTTGCTAAAATAGCCAAGTTTTTATGGTAAAAACACAGTTTTTTTATGACAACAACAAACTCAGTGTGCTTTATAACTTTGTTAGTGAATTTAAAGACAGAATAGTAAAAGCACTAGGTAGCATGTTTTAAAAAAGAAAACAGAGAAAATAAAATAAAATTAAAAAGCTATTTAATGTTTCTATTCAGCTTTTTAATATACTGTGGAAGGCAGTGGTTAGAGTGGGTCATATATCACTATATTAAAATGTTGCTTTTAAATCCTAGCAGCTGACTAAAATATTTCAGGTGTAATTCATCTAAAACCAGTCTTGCAGCTTGATGTATTAAACTTTTGATATGAAATGTTTTCCACCTACTGCATCATAATGTATTTTTAAAACATGATGATTTGGATCAGTAGCTGAATGTGGATTAAATTTAAAGTTTCTTTAAGAAAAGCAAGGCAGTTAATATTTTTGTAGTTTAACTGTCATTTTTTTATCATGTTTTATCTTTATTTTTTCTTTAAGAGCAGTTGTTTTACAATAGATCTGAAGCATATATCACACATTCTTTCTAATACAGGATCTGTTACCATAGTTTTACTGTAGCTGTGAAACTAGATCCTGTTGTAACAAACCAAGAGGAGTTTCTAACAAGAAGAAATTATTTTACTCCAATTTCTAATGTACAAAAAGAAAGATCTGTATTGCATATGGGATTTTTCTATGAGCTAAAGAATAATTAATTCAGTAACAAATCCAGCACCTAGCAGCTGCCTCTTCCAGGAGAAATTCCATCTCCCAAAACAAATTAAACAACTGAATAAGCAAACCAAAAAGTATTAATTTTTTTCATCCAAAGCTACATTGAATTAACAATTTGTGTTGCATGCTCTGAAACTAGATACTCTCAATTTTAATTTTTTTCTTTTTTATTTTAATTCCTGACTTACATAGTTTTACTGTCTTATATACTTAGCCATCTAGCTTGTAGCAAGCTAAAAATTCTTAAACACAATTTTGGCTTTAGCTAAGTAAAATCAAAAACAGTATTTAAAGAGAAACATGGAATTGATATCCTTCTAGAAAATCTCAGCATCTTGTGCTCTTCAATTCTTACCTTCTTTCCTGTCCTGTCCTGTATTCATTAACTCTCTTTATAGTTCTGAATTGCCCTGAAATATAAGTGCATGTAGAATTAAAATTTAAATAGAATGTGCATGAGTCACAGTAAGAAATCTGTAGTCAAAGGATATTTTGTTTAAGCAAAGATAGAAACAAAGCTATAGAATGACCTGGGAGCAGAAATAGTGTCAATGCTAACTCTGCTTTGAGCTCATGTTCACAAATGATGTTCAGGGAAGAGAATATCAACGACAGTAACAGTTTTTCTTTTTTTATTCCCATGTTTTCTCAGTTACCACCAAAAAAACCCAACAAGCCATTCTCCATTTAAAAATATTCAGAGAACTGGATTCTTGATATGACTATGAATTCTTTGGTAATTCCAAAATTTATCCAGGGTGTCCTGTATTTTCCCTGATTTACTCTTATGAATGAAAGAAGGGATTACATCCTGTAATTGGAATATTCTTTCCATTTCCTGTGTTATACTGTGCTTTAAACTTTTAAAGCTTTGCAATACTAAGGGGCTTTACTTGGATACTTGGAGGCCTTCAGTCTTAACCCTACAAATTTCCCTTTCATTTGAAACTGCATAAGCTTTCAATTAAGTTGTTGTATCAGTAATTTTTTCCCCCTTTGGTATTACCACCATACAGTTATTCTTTTGCTGTTATTTTTCTGCACTTGCACTTGCAAAAGGTAAGTTTTTATTATTATTATTATTGTGTAAAGTGACTTTTGCTGGGGTGAGGATTTTTATCATGAACCTAATTCCTCTATTCCCTCTTTTTTTTGGGGGGAAGGGTGTTTAGGTTTGGGGTTTTTTTGTTTTGTTTTGTTTTGTTGGGGTTTTTTCTTGTAGATTTCAGCTTGTCCAAGAGGAAAAATCAAGACTTGATGAATGACAGAGTAGATAATTGTCAGCTAAATATGTGGTAAGCATACCTGTAATATAGATGCACAGAACTTAGCATCAAATGAGAGTGCAATTTCTGCTCTGATCAAAGCATTCTCCAGTCAGCACTAATAGCATCATAATGAGGAAAAACCGACAGGGACTTTGAGTAGGTTCCTGCAGAAACTACATAAATTCTATCAGAAAAGTATTGTGAAACAACCACCTGCTCCACTATAGAGGACCTCCAGACGGCTACACTCATATGGGAGACCCCTGCCTCTCCAATTTCTTGCTGTTTACTGGGAAGACCTTTCACTTTCCTTTTCCCTTTCCCTTTCCTTGTCTCCGTCTCTGACTCTCTCTCTCTCTTTCTTTCTTTCTTTCTCTCTTTTTGTTTTGGTTTTACCCTAAATTTCTTTTACCAATAAGAGTCAAAGCATTGCATCATATACACCTTACAAGTATTTTTATTTGCGTGTGTGTATGTCAGCCTGATGTCAGGAAAATTTTTGACAAAGAAGTAAGGAGCAGAAGAGCTTTCAAGATACAGTGTAGCTGTTTCATGAATAATAATGATTATAAATATAATTAAGGCAGGTGGGCTCCCACTTCTCTCCCATATTTCCACCTTTCACATTAAAAGACATTTACATGTAATTAATTATAGAAGTAGAGGAAACTTCAAATTAAGATATCTATAACAATTAGAATGATATTATCCTGCTGAAATATTTGACAATAAAAGTGTACAGTATTGATTAGGGAAGGAAGTATGCTATTAAATAAAAAGCCAAAACCAATAAGGGGTGTCATCAGGACACGCAGGAAGCACTGCCCACTCTGCCAGGCTGCTGCTGGCTTTGCTCACCTGTGGTCTTAGGCTGCAGTCTCTATAGTTACTCAAGCTGTCCGTTGGCTGTACAAGGCTAACCAACAACTGGAGGTCTCCAGAGGGTCAGAAAGGCTCATCCGGCAGTGCTTTGAGGTTGTCTGGAGCATGGTATTGTGAAGGACCAGGCATAAGTATGGAAGCATATTTTGTCTCAAATTGGATCCAGTGCTGCATCCACAAGGACTTTAGCAGCAGAGAAATTATCATCCAAATCTACTCAGCAATTGTCAGGCTGGACCTGGATTGTTGAGTTTTCTTACTGGCAACATGATTCAAAAGAGAAAAGAACAAGCTAGAGATAGTCCAAAGGGACACCACAAAGATGATCAGAGGGAAGAAGAAAAGGCCTTTTCTCTTTGTGAGCATTGCTCAGGAGTAACTAAAGCATCTTTGTTTTGACAACATTGTTTCCATCACTAATCCAAAGCACAGTCACATATAAACTACTATGGAAAACACTAACTCTATCTCAGCACAATTTCCTTGTTTCTTAGTGTCCTACATTTTATAACTGAAAAATGCACATAGAAGTCAGTGGCATGTGTTTCATTTGCTTAATATAAACATTAATTTATTCTTTTGGCAATGTATGTTAGAAAACTGTTCCAAATTCTCCCCAGTGATTTTCCTGTATATTTGAAAAATTCAGGAAATAGAGACAAAAACATTGAGTATTAAATCACCAGTAAGTTCATTGAACAATTGCTAACTTGCAGTACTTCCGACAGGCAGATGGATGAAAATGTTTTATAGGTTTGACAATGAAATATATTTTCCACTCAAGCTGCAAATCATTAAGACCCATATACTACTTTCTATGTGCTTATTGGAGTTACACATTTTTCACCCTTTCATTCCAATTCAATAGTTGATTAGTAGGAATTATTCTAATGCACTCTTTTTCTTTTCTTTTCTTAGGTTTTTTTTTCCCCCTCAGAAGACAATGCAGAAAGCCTGACAACAGAAGAGATGTCAGAATATTCTGAGTTGGAAGGGACCCACAAGGTTCATAGAGTTCCATTCTTAAGTAAATAGCCTATATGGGGATTGAACCCAGGACCGTGGCATTATTAGTATCATGCTCTAACCAACCAAGCTAAAATATAAGGGTCTTAATTATATCCTTACAAGACATGATAGAAGTATATTTTCTTAAACGTTTGAAATATTTTTCTTGTTTCCTCATCTTCCTTTTGTTCCTGAGTATTCATGACAAAAATTAGTTTGCATACTACCTGACTTTTGATATTAAAAAGAAAAAAAAAAAAAAGGAAAAGGATTCAGTGTAGATGCTTAGCAATAGGTATTTAGTTTAATTTAAGATACAGAGGATGTTTGAGACCTCTATGTCTCTATGTGAGGCTGTGTATGGAAGATGCACCACGAGACCCACAGCTGCAGAGGACCAGCTCCCATTTCCGTCAGCAGCTGAATGTTGGATAAGATTCCTCTAATAACCTCAACTAGCACAGGAGTTATGGTTATACAATTGATATGAAACCTTGAACTCATGCACTTCACTTGCAAATTGCAAATACACTTAGGTATCTAAATATATGTATGTACTTGGTAACTAGCCATTTAATCTCCTGCTATAGTCAATGGAGGTCTAGTAAAAAAAAACCTTCAATACCCAGGGGCAATGACTTTCCTTCTTAAATATTCATGTAGCATCAATTCCTCTAGGCAAGACAGTTCATGGGAAGCTGACATTAAGTAGCAAGCTGAGCAATTATTCCACTGAGATCCTCGAACAGTTGTAGAGACAACTTACCACTGCTTATAATCTACTGATTTGTTTTTCCCTTTTAAAAATTGCTTTCAGTTCCCATCACTGTGAAATTATTTTTTCCTTTCAGAACAAATATTGTTCTCATTTTGATATTCTTCAGTATTTTAAGTAAACATAAATTAAGTAAGTTACCTGATAACGTGGCCACGCTCGTCTCTGCAGAAATTGCAGTGATTTTTTTGGAGGAAGTTTGAGAATATTAATAATTTCCTACTAAACTATAAATCAGAAGTAGGTTATCATCATCATTTTCAGGACTGAAAGACGTCCTCTGCCTCTGTGTTTCCATATTCATCTACTGAGTAGAGTATTCCCATTTGCATTCCCATTTGTTCTGTGGACAGCCCACAACCTTGTACTTTTACAGTGCTTGGTACTAACATTTTTAATGTTTTAACTGAAACTAAAAAGTGTACCAAGTTAAATCTGCTACAAAACATGGAACAAGCATACATTTTAATTTGTTGCAACGTGACAACTTACCAAAGAACCTGGTTAACTTTCTGCTGTATAATAATTATCCTTCACTAAACTTGAAGTCAGGTTGTTAACTTCCAGCTGACCAAATATTTTTATTTAATGTTTCATGCATCCCTAGCTAGCAACCTTATTTTATTGTGATTTACTAGCATTTAAACTGCTTAAGAGATTTAGATAGGTTATATATGAAGCCTGGGGCAGAACAGGAAGAGATATTCATGTCATGATGATAATGAAAGCAGTCATAACTATGAAAATATTTTTTATGGAAGATCCATGGCAGTTTAGCAGATAAAATCAGAGAGAGTCTTCTGCAACTGCAAAGTTTCTGCATTAAAAAAGAAAAAAAATCCAGGGTGCAGAAGCAGAAATTGTACAGACTTTTTCATATTCCCATCACTTTCACATTAGGTGAACGTGATGCTTCAACTGCATAAATCTGTAATCTCTGCTTTCCTGCTGATTTCAGGTTGTCAAATAAAAGCTTGTTTTTTTAGAAACTTCGAGACTAGAGACAGAAAGGAAGTTTTAACAGTAGTAAATATTATCCGTAGTTTACATTTTTTTTCATGTAGAATACAAAAATTACATATTGTTCTATTTGATTTTTTTTTTTTTTTTTAATCTTTGAATGCTAGAATTCAACTAAAAGGAAAAAAATCTTAAAGTACAATTCCCATGACCACATTTATAAGATTTACCCTCCTGGTAAGTAAATTATCATGAGATTGTGAACATGACTGTACTTCCCATGATCCATCTGTTTTTCTCTCCAGACAGCATTGCTTTCAGCATAGAAAGCAACATTTCTTTCATGTTCTCTTATCTCATCCCTTTCTATGTGCCACAGACAGAAATAAAGGAAGTACTTCATCCAGGGCAGTGTGATGTTTTTGACATCTTTGCTAGTATCTTCAGTAAAATGATTAGTCCAGAGCTGTGCTGATTCTAGACTTTTCCATGCATTGCACTATTTCCATTTGGATGCCACCAAATAGAGTAATATGGAGGTATAGAGAGAAGGGCCATGTACACTTGGTTATGAGTTTGACCAGCTATCAGTTACAAAACAATATCAGCAAAACCACATATTTAGCTTTACCTCTGCCCGATTGATATATCTCTGTACAACCTACATCACCATGCAAAGTTAATGTGTAATTTACCTCAAAGCACTGAATCTTTGCTAGGCCAACACATCACAGTGCTGCCACACAGCTGCCCTCTTGACATATTGATGGTCTCTGTGCTCAAAGGTATGAAAATCTTTAGTTACTACAGGCTACTAGGGAATCAGTCCTGTTTCAATTTGATTTCTGATTGCTAACTTGTCAAATAACTCTGTGATATTCAATGAAAATACGTTCTTTTTGAGGCAAGAAATGTCATACATTGAACAAATCTTTTCACAATGTAATTTACTCTTTGGTTTAAATATTTACAAAAATATTTCATTGAAAAGAAATGTTAATTAAGAATGTGTCAGTGTAACTCGCTTATTATTTCTCTAAAGATATGAAGGAGATATGTCTCACATCATGCTGTACTGGAGGACAGTAATATTAATAATGAGAGCAACAACACCTACATAATACATGTGCTCAGGCCTGTCAAAAGCATGAGCTGATGTGTTCTGTTTGTGATGTGAACTCCTTTTGTGGTTAAAATACATTAGGTAGCAAGAAGATAAAACAGTTACAACAAGTCCAGGAATGGAAAAAAAAAAAAATAGCAGGCAGAGATCTATTTCAGTCTGAGGACTCACTGGCTAGGGACCTCAGGTGATTGATGCTATTACTTAAATGCCAACATGTACTCCTCCCATTTAGCCAAGGAGAAAGCCTACTTTTTATTCACTCCTCATCACATTTCTCTGCTGAAGAAACAGCAGTCACATACATAAAACATTATGAATGACAACATAATTGGGTTAAGTAAATTAGAATTCTGAAACTCAGTGTATGTTGTGTTTCTGCTTCAACCTTCCCACATGACAAAATAATTGATACCACATTACAGAGTCAGAGTAAACTAGGCTGAAAAACTATCAATTGTGTGGCAAGCATTAAGTTTTTAAGTGTAAAGCATTTTGTCCATGTGCATGTTATACTTTGTCCTTTCACCTTTTCCAGTTGCTCAGCTTCCATGTTAAGAATAGATATCTGTGTTCAGAACTCCAACCATTCCCTGGCCAATACTGTACACAGCAGTGACATTCCTTTCCTGCTCACTCTGCCTCTATGTGGTCGAGAGATTGCAATAGCTTTTCTGGCTATAGCATTGTACTCTCAGCTCTGCTCCTTAAAAATCTCCCATCAAGTCAATAGGGCCTGTGTTCTCACATGTAGATGCATTACTCTGTATATAACTATGTTTACGTATATTTTGCTTGGGTAAGGTGAGAATATCAGACTGTCTTGGAGTCTGATTCCCTTTCAACAATATCTACTCTCCTTCATTTTTTTTCTCTTATCATCCTAATTTTTTTTATTTAAATAGAAACATCATGTTTATTTTATTTGTAGGCAATTAAAAAGCCAAACATAAAGAATTATTTAATCTCAAGTCTGGTGAAAAATCCTTGGTAGTAACTTCAGTCTTCTAAGTTTTCTGTTCTCTCATTAAGCAGAGTCAAAATATTTCATCTGTCTTTTCTTTTTATTTTCCACATTTGCCCTGTCTATATAGATTGCATCACAAAAGATTACTCTATTATTTGTCAAAAAAGCCCAGAACAATCTCTGGTTGAAGTACTTATTTTATTCACAGTCTATATTATGACCAGTACTGAAACTCTCTGAAGAATCTCTCAGCATAACTGTAATAAATATGCTACTTAAAGACAATAAACTGAAACTTTTACACAGTAGCAAAAATATAGTGGCGACAACAGTCTCTCACTTCTAGAGCTTCACTGGCTGTAGACAGTGGAGTTACATTATTGGTTTGGGAGTGATAGAACATCAAGAGAACAATGCTTGTAAATAAACCCGATCAGGAAAAAAGAAATACAAATGAATTTGAGGTCCCTTGTTTTCTGCTTTCAGCTTAGTAATGTATTTCTATTCCTCACATGTAGCATCTAACACATATATGTAGCAACAAAAAATGTTATAAAAATGAATAATATACAGCAATATTTTGTGTAAATATGTTTTCTATTATTCTCTTTCTATGTGTTTTACACTTTCCTTATCTTTCTTGAAATGGCTTACCTTTCACTGGAATGAATATTTATAAAACTTGATATTGCATGTTCTGTATCAAATAATGGGCTGACCTGATGTAAAGAAATAAATTTATTTGCTCCTGCACGAGTAATATTTCTACAATTTAAGGTGATACCAGTTCAGTGTTAAGCATATAATTGCTCTTGATAAATATACTTTGGGAATTGTGTTTATCTCAGTTAAATATTATTAAGTATAAAATTTTTTTTCTTTCTACTGTTCTGATAACTTTATAAATCTAGGTTATTAGAATTTATGCAGATTCTTTCTTGGTAGAAAGAATTCATGTTTCATATTGTGAATTAATCAAACATCACTTATTTTTTTAAAAATGTCAGTTAAAATATTTCTGAAAATAAGACACAGGTGATCACTGGAAAAAGAAAAAAAGAAAAAAGAAAAAAGAAAAATGCAAATGGAATAATACAGAAGTTATTGTCATTAATATTTTTATCTTTTTGAGTTAAATGAGGAAGTTAAAACCTGTATATCCATGGTATTTATTAAAATGTTGGCGCTATCCTAAATAATCTTTTTTGGTTTTTTTAACTCTTCTCTCTCATTCTGACACATTTTTAAGCAAACCTATTACACACATACTTATTTAACCTATGGTTCTTTGGAGTACTGTATATTTCAATACAGTAGCAAGCAATAGAAAAGTTATCTTGACAAACTGGAAAAGCCAGTGCATGGCTATATGTAAGTAGTGTCCAGTAGACATGTTCTTTATTTAGAAGTTCAAAAATGTGTATGCAAACTTTTAATCTTCTACCACTCTTATTATCTTATTTTTTACAGTAAAATAGAAAAATAAAACTGCTGATACTTGTAGTACAGGCAACCAACATGGTGCCATGTAAGCAGCACATTGCATAGAAATACTGGAAAAAATATCTGAAAGTGTTCTGTGACGTGCAAAGAACCACCAAAAGTGGTTTTGCTAAAGTAGTTTAAGTTTAGTGCAGATTTGCCTGGAGAAGGATATAGTTTGAAATTACTCTGATTTCTGTCTCATATATAGGTTTCAGATTATGAAACTTTTTCTTACATCAAATTTATTTTTTACTCCTTTTCTCTTTTTTACATAAATGATTAAGTGGAAAGAAAAAAAAGAATAATATTGAATATCTACAAGGGTAAAAATAGTCTAACTGGAAATTAAGCAGAAAAACATGGCAGTGCATTTTTAAAGTATACATAACTAACAATAGAAAAAAAAAATAGAACGATAATTTTCATCTTTGCACTTCTTTTGATGAAAAAGAAACAAAAACCTAACCAAGATTTCATTGCTTGGATTTTGTCAGAGAGTGTTAATAAAGATCCCCAGGAAAATGACAAATCTCTCCAATTGGAAAATTTATTAAAGCATAATTAGATTTTTAAGGATTTCAGATTTCGCCACATCAAATACTCTGTATGAGTCAGAGTGTCATAGAGATGAAATTAAATTATTAAGAGCATGTATAAGTGGATAAACTTAAGAGAAATCTGTGCAGGTGAATGTCACTGAAAAACAGACTAGAAAAAAAACTCAGATTAACAGAAACCTTATTATGTAGAACAAGCAAAGACAAAGAGAAGAGACAAGAGAATTACTATAAATGACCTAAATCCATACCTCCAAGAAGGAAAAATAACATTCTCATATACTGCAAAAAAGATTCATTACTTGAATTAAGAATGTTCCATATGACTTTTCTTGATGGCTTATATACTGTGACTAAAACATTCCTTATTTTGTACATCAAGAAATATGAAATTAGAATAAAACAAATATAGACAATGAGTTGACTAATGAGAGGAACAGAGAGTCTTTTTTTCCACGGGAGACTACAGGAATTTATTCATGTTTAGTCTAGCAGAAAAAAATCTGAATGGAAAACAAAATATGGATGGAATATGACAGCTTTCTATAAATACCTCAGGGATAGAAATACCAGAAAAGGTAAAGACACATATAATATAGAGAAAACATTGGCGTGACAAAGAAAAGATAGAAACTTTTTCTGAATAAACTCAGAAAATAATATTCTTGAAGATGGAAACACAATCCACCTGATAAGAGGTGATGGGATTTCATAACCATGTAGATTTTCCTGCAGTTAAAAGGAAGATACTAGGTAATACTGAACTCATAAACATGAAGACTGGAGAGGATGTAAGAAGATAAGCTCTACAGATATCAAAGATAATCTAGAGTCTAACCTTTTAGGGAAATAAGTCATGCAAGGCATAGATACTGGAAAAATTTCTTGGCATTGACAAATCACCACCTGATACATTAGAACCAGCATCTGAACTTCAAGATACCTTCAGTTTGTCTAAGGCAATATGAAAAACTTATAGTTAAGAACTTTGAGTGGTCTTTTTTAGCTCCACTCAAAACACAGAGCAAAATTTCTGTGTTCATTAGGGCAGTGACTGTCATAGCATGTCTAGGAAGACTGATACCTGTATTCCAGGCATTCTACAATAGTTTAATTTTGTATTTTTCACATGCAAGAGAAGTATCCTCCATGCTATTACAGGTCATTTTTCCTGAAGCCAGGCCATGACACAAGCTCTGATGCTGGAAAGAGCAAGGCAAACTAATAGTCCTCTTGGCAGTGCTTCCAAAAGTCAGAAGGGAATAGGAGTACTGGAGTTTAAATACCCTGCTTATATGTTAGTTCTGTTCTGTATCTAACAGCTCCCTAGTGTAAAATTCATGAACAGCAGTCCCTGGCTGACAAATGGCTGCAACTTATAAATCAGTATAAATATAAGAGCCTTGAGACCTTAAGTTATGTTTTCAGCCTCCATATTTTTATTTTCAAGTGCAGTCTGAAAATCTGAGATTGCATCTCTCTTTTGAATTTTGTAACATAAGTGCCAAAACTGAGGAGGGTATACTATTTTGAAAAGTACTGTAGTTTCTTTGGAAAAGCTTTTATTTCTTTAAACACTGCTAAATCACTAGAATTTTGAAAAACTGATTTAAAATAAGCTAGTGTGAAAACATGCATATCAAAAACTCAGATTAAAAAAAAAAAAGTACTTTTTTTGTTACCACAAAGTCTGTATCACATGTATACCTATTTAATAAAATAACAAACAAATTATCTTGTTATCCATGTCAGAACCATTCCCTGAGGACCTTCTGTGTTGCTTACAATTGTAAATCAATATTAGATCTTTTCACTAGTTACACATCAGCTTAAGAGTGTTTACCTGGTTTATTTTCCATAGAAATGTCATGTAGCAGTTGCTTGGCACCTTCTCCTCATGCTCAGTTTTGCATTTTCCTTTGAATTCTGTTTAGCCTGGTAGAGCTTGCCATCCTTTGCCTCTTACAAGATACTTCTTCTATTACATCCTTTACATCTAAGAGCTTAAATGTTGCAATGACATTGTTTTAAGTGTTGCTTGAGTAAAAGAGCAATTCCAGAAGCCTGATGATATGCTTCTGTTTCCAAGTCCTACACCAAACAAAAAGTTACAGAATAAAGACAATGTTTTTATATCTATATAATGACTAGAGAGGAAAACAAACAAACCCACCAGCAAAACACAAGGGAGTACCTGATTGTTTTTGTTTGTTTCTACAAGCAATCTAAAGAGCTTGCCATTAATTTTTAATGTATACCTCCTATTATTATTCTTCAAAACAGTATAGCTATTTAAGTTAAATATTTTGTGACTTTGTTGTGTGCTATTTTTTTAGAATTTGGTCAAGCAAACAGCCATATATTTTAAATAACGCCTTTTTTGAGCAGTGCTTTATTAGCGAATTCTGTTACAGCATTTTTTAATTCTGATTCTGATGTACTGCATAATTTAGTCTATTATTTAAGAGGGTTTTTATATATAATTAGACTACTGTTACTTTGATAGTTGTAATTTTCTTTAAACACCACAAGAGAAACCAGTTATAGGAATACTTATCTATTTTCAGAATGTGATTTCATTTTAAAAAGGGATATCTGGAAAATATCCAAGTTTGGAGCAACTATGAGGAAAATCTTACCAAGAAACCAAGAAAACAAAGTTGCAAAAAGGGAAATTTTTTTGAACAAAACAAGATTGCATACAATGCAATGCAAACATTGCAATACGTTATTGTTAGTTGCATTTACTGAGAAATGAGCAACTGATCTTAGAAGTTCTAATAAACCATTTCATTATATTAATGAGTTTCCTTGTAGTAGGAAACCAAAAACTTTTCATGTTAATATATTTAATTGCAGATGGAAGCTGTGAAAATTCTTTACTCTTTTGACCTTATTTGCGTCCTCACTCCATGAATATGTAATTTCTGCATTTCAGTAGGTTCACAGCAATAGGCTTTCAAGTACAGAAAGGTGAACCTAAGAGCCTTAAGACAAATTTTTATGGCAAAAGCTTAGAGTTTGTTGTAGTTCTCGTTTGTTTATTTGTTTGAGGTTTTATTTTATGTTGGTTTGGGTTTTTGTGGGTTTGGTGTTATTTTGGAGGGAGGTTTGGGTTTTTTCCTCTCATCATAATGAAAATCTAAATCGCAGTCTGTCTGAAGCTTCTAGAGCACATTTAAATGTTCTTTGCATTTCATCTTGCTGAAAATAAGTTCATAAAGTTGATTCATCACACGTAAATTAGATTACTAGGAAGAGGAACTCAGGGTTGGGAGATTAACAGCCAGTAAGTGTACAGAGATCTGCACAAGTTCTTAGCATTTATCTCCAGCTTGTTTGAAATAAAAAAGGTACCCCCCTGTCACAAGAAAGTCAATTATTATTTTAACAAAATCACAGAATCCCATAATTTATCAACTTCATTGGTATTAGTAATTATGAGAGAAATGTTATATTGACAAATGATGTGATTACAATACATACTATTAAAGCTATATTACTAGAGTGTGGTAAAACTTTTGGCTTAATAAAGCTATGGATATGACAGATAAATAGCGATAAAACAGGGAACACAACATACTCCAGAAATTTATGGCTTTTATTTGAATTTTGTTTTAATGAAATTAATTCAGATAATTCTTCAAATTCAATTAATTTCAATGGAAATCAAAATTACACTTGTGATTTCTTTTCACAACTCTCCTTGTCTAGGTATAGAGTTTTAAAGAAAAAAGTCCATCTCATACATTTATTCAGTACAGATGAGAAAAACAGAATAGAATGGCAACTATACAAGCTTTTATAAAGAATAATGTGTATTTTCAGGGTATTCCACTGAGGTAATGCCATGAGCATAAGAAACCTGTAAAGAGAAATAGTTATTAAATATAAGGGTTTTGATAATTTTTCTTAATTCTAAAAGAATAATTATTCAAAACTTGATGCCCAGAGGACTAGAAATTCTAAGGAATAAAACAGTGCAAAATACTGCTAATAAAATAGGTATATGGTGACATATAAATATATAGCATGCATTATGGCATTTCTCAGAAGGAAATTAATGCCACTGTTGTGCTCCTAGGTGTTGTAGATTTTCAAAGATATAAAATATTGCTTTTATTGTGCTAATATAGCATACATTGGAGAACTTTTTGTCTTGAGTTCAGGAAACATTTAATACTTTGTGGTGGATATTTTTATGTCTTTGCTTTAGTTACTTTTAATGTTGTTCAAAGAAAGAAAAAACTACTGAAGTATAAAGGCTATTGTAATTTGATTGTGAAGTGAGGATTATCACCTTGGTTTAGAATACTGTGTTGAACTAAATTCTCCATGTACTGACCTCTCAGAATTATTTTATCAGGGACTTAAGGAGAAGGAATAAAATATTCAGTTCTAAATCCTTTACAAGGCTTCAGTGTGAGAGCTCCTGCTTCTTGAAAAACCTACTTCTTGAGGGATTTCAGTCACTGTACTTATGCCAATTCAATGACTGACAAAGGCAGTCACTCAGTGAACTGGCTGTTCCATCTTTAAGGTAGAAGAGACTAGCAATCATCCTTTTCTGTCTCCCAGAATCCTACTGTTAAACTCCATGCAGTCCTACTGACATCATAATAAACCAAAATATATACTGTTTTTTACATCCTGCAAAGAAAAACAGTTTTATTTAGTAAATCAGAGTTCACATTTTCTATCTGCCATCCTGTTTTCCCCCAACTAAATTAGAGACTACAAAAAAAATTGGAGGATGTACACTTAAGTTAACTACAGATTTAATGGTCAGCTAAAACAAAAACAGAAACCTAAAGTTTAGAAAATGCTGGTGTAAAAGTACATATACGTTTTTCCAATAATGTCAGAAATGTCTCCTCCAGTAATGCCAAAAACATTTGGAAAAGAGGTCTTTACCAAGAAGATATATTTTTTTTAGACAACAGGGAAAAAGATAAAAATACATTCCATGAAAGTAAAGGAAAAGTAAAATAAATACTGTATTATAAAAGTGTAGTAAAACCACTGAACAGTGCATATGATTATTGTAAGGGTGGGGTGGAACAGAAAGAGATGAGTCTTAAATTTTTCACTGACACACTGTATGACATTTATGTCAAACTGAAACTTTCCTTAGCATGTTCTCATAATGATCAGATTTAGACTTCAGATAACCACAGAAGATTATTTTGGTTTTGAAAACATTCCGTGACAATTTGCCATGAATATAACAAAGTTTTTTTTTAATTGAAAGTCTGAGGAGTGTGTCATATGTAGTAAATTGAAACATGTACACTGTACATGAAAAAAAAACTGAGAACACAACTGATATATCCCTCTGTGTAACTGATTCCTTTTCAGTGATTCCTTAGAGCCTTATAAAACAATATTGGAAGCATATGACATAGTTATCAGGAAACATGATGGTATCATAATTTAGTTATTTGTTCTGAGAAATCTAGGGAATTTTCATGAGCAAGCTGCTGCTGAAGTGATTGCAGATCGGCTCAAGCCCAAAGCTCATGAGATATGATGTTTTTCCTGCTCTATTCTGGACAATGACTGTGCATTATTCCATACTACTTAATTTTAAATTATTTGTATAACATTTTTAATTAGAAAATTCACGAAATTCCTGAGACTTGTATTTGTCCTTTCAGACTATTCATAGTGTCATTTTTTTTTTAAATGTTCCATTTTTTAAAGACTATAGAAAGCTTAAGAGAAATGTAGTCATAGAAATTTATTAAAATGCATAATCAAATAGCTTATGAAATTATTATGCAATATAGAAATTTATTTATTTAATAATTCCGTTACAGATTTTTTTCACTTTTTTTGGTGCTGATTTATTACTATTGAAAGGAAAAGAAAAAGGAATGTCCCTTAAATTATTAATTTATTCAAAACAGATTTCTACTTTATATTAGACAAAGATCTTAAAGATGTATGTTCTGTCCTTCAATTACAAAATGCAATAGAATTACTGGAACAAATTCACGTCTGCACTGAAGATAATTATTAATTATCATTATCATTATTATTATATCATGTAACTTCCACCTCTATGATGGAGTCTGGTTTTTGAGTCCTTGGAGAGAAAAAAATAAAAGCAACAAATACTTTAAACCAAATCAAAACAATGAACTAAAGTACGACCTTGAAACAAAGAATGAAATTATTTTAAAAGAAATATGCTGCTGGAAGAGAAACATGAGGAGCTGATTGAAATATGAAATTCTTTTTAGGCATCCAATTTTCAGAAGAAGAAATCAGAAAAAATATTTGCAGGGTTTAATTCTGTAAACTAGATTCTTGGACACTATATTTTTTCCCCCACCATTTGATAAATTAGTTTTAAAATAAAATAAAATAATTCATGACTGCTTTGTTTTTGTACGCACACTCAGGGCATTGAATCCTTACAAGGATTCTGTTATACTAAGATTTGAACTTTAATTCCACAAGGATTCTGTTATACTAAGATTTGATCTTTAATTCCATAGGGAGAAATGAAGCCACATGTAAAAATATTATAGGAACATAGGTCGCCAATATTATAACAAAGAATCCCACCCAAATATATCCTGAAAAAAACTGAAACTTCAGTAATGGACTAAATAATATTCTGCACTTCTAAAGGCATTGAACATGGAGTTTGACAGGTAGCAAAATGCCAAGAGTATTAAAGCATTAACTGAAAATATTTATTCCCTTTTTGGAAGAAAAGTGAAAAATCGGTTTCTAAGTCAATAAAATACAAATATTTTAAATGTAATTCTTTTCATATCTTTTGATCTGTCAACACTTGTGTCAAAGGTTTACATTTTGCCTCTGTAGTTATACAATGCAAGACTCATCTGAATACAAGTAGATGTCTGTGTCTCACTTAAACTCCCTAACTCCCTTTACAAACAATCAAGATGAATAGTCACTTCTAGGGCATGGCTCATCTCATTTTAAAGCAGACTCCCAAAATAAGTCAGATTAATTGTGCCTTAAAATAAGACTCAGTTACAAAGCTTCCCATCCTACTTCTGTAAAAACACATGAATGTTCACTGATCATATTTATATCTTCAATCTTCCATGCAACTGCTCTAATTTTAATGAGGAATTAAATTTTACAATGTATCTGATGTAATCTTGTACTACTGATCTCACAGGGAAGCAGGGATATATTATTCCTTGGCAACATATAGTACTTGTAACAAACCAGTAGGTTTCTAAACTTTTATTCTTTTTTGGATGTACCATATATGAAGAAACTGTCAGATGTAATTTAATACTAGTTAAGATGGACACAGAGCCATTAAAAAAGAACCCATTCCCAAAGCAAAAACAAAAAAAGAAAAGCAAACATAAATACCCCAAAACAAAAAAATAAAAATCACTTCATTTTCTCCTTTCAAATTTTTGTCTGCAGTCCTAAAATACTTCTAGGCAAATAATAGTATATGCTTTATATAACTATTGCACTGGTTTTGAGCTACCCCAATTCAGCTTTAACATTTCTTTATCAGAAATGGATATTTATATATTCAGTGTTTCTCATAAGGATGTGTGTATCATTTAAGAAACCTGATATGTTTTTCTCTTGTCCACTGTGGTGCTGGCATTTGATCTCACTTAGCAGTACACATACTATTCAGAATGTATCAAATAATACCATTTCTAGTTTTCTTTCATAGGTAGGATTTTCACAAGAGTTAAATAAAGTAAGGTTATTTTCCTAACCTTGGTTAATAATTTTTATTTCACTTTATTTGGACTGCAAAGCACTTTAGAATCTTTACCTACAGTTTATCCATCAAAGGTCTTTAAAACTTTTTAGATAACGGGGCCTTTGTTTTTTACTGGTAAAAGTATTCACGGCTCCTTACTCTAAGTGCTTTAAGTACTGAATTTTTCATCTGAATGTCCGGACCACTTAGAATACAAATGGAGTCAGGGAAAGTGTTCTTCATTGATTGTATTTCTGAGTAGACACTCCTGATCTGTATTTATTTTAGTAAACTGGTGCAATATTTCACTTATTGAGATTTTACGTAGTGCAGAGATTTCCAAGCCAATAGGCAAACAACCATAACATTTGTTTGAAACTTTTACCTCTTACAGACTGTCTCAGTTCAGTGAGGAATCACCCACGAGTTTAGATCTCTCCATTTCAGTCTGACATTTGAAATAACTGACAGCTAAATTAGGTTTAATCAAAACAGGTGTGGATAACTCCGGAGCACCATACTAATCATTCCACGCTTATTAGCATTGCTCTTAGGACACAAGGGACTACAGAAATCACTTGCAACAATGGTGTTCCTATAGTAGCATGACATAATAATAATAATAATAATAATAATAATAATAATAAAGTTATCATTCCGGGGGAAATTCTGAAGTAGGATATTATCTTCAAAGTCTCATATAGATTTCAAAGGCATTACAGAAATAACAATGAAAGGCTACCTCTACTAAATGGATATATGCAAAACTACAAATGGAAAGTAAAGAGAACTTTAATTAATTCCTTATCTTCTAAAATGTTTCAGTAATTTTT
>VXBI01005976.1:144552-167872 GCA_013397375.1 Toxostoma redivivum | reverse complement strand
TATTTCACTTATTGAGATTTTACGTAGTGCAGAGATTTCCAAGCCAATAGGCAAACAACCATAACATTTGTTTGAAACTTTTACCTCTTACAGACTGTCTCAGTTCAGTGAGGAATCACCCACGAGTTTAGATCTCTCCATTTCAGTCTGACATTTGAAATAACTGACAGCTAAATTAGGTTTAATCAAAACAGGTGTGGATAACTCCGGAGCACCATACTAATCATTCCACGCTTATTAGCATTGCTCTTAGGACACAAGGGACTACAGAAATCACTTGCAACAATGGTGTTCCTATAGTAGCATGACATAATAATAATAATAATAATAATAATAATAATAATAAAGTTATCATTCCGGGGGAAATTTTGAAGTAGGATATTATCTTCAAAGTCTCATCTAGATTTCAAAGGCATTACAGAAATAACAATGAAAGGCTACCTCTACTAAATGGATATATGCAAAACTACAAATGGAAAGTAAAGAGAACTTTAATTAATTCCTTATCTTCTAAAATGTTTCAGTAATTTTTTTTTCTACAAAAATGGCTAAAATTAAAGAAAAAATTTGTTTACATTTAAATTCCCTGAGATTTTTTTTTTCAGTTCTTTTAAATTTATCTTCATGCTATGCCTAATTAGTTGTAATGCAAGTATTTTAGTATTTATTAGATAATAGCAATTATTATTTTACCTAATAATTTTATATAGGTTTTGTAAAATATGTTTTTAATTATTCAAGATTACACAATTGTCCTCTTACTGCAGGAAAATATAATAACTTCTATATTAAAAAATATATAGATAGTTTAATTTAGCGTGCCATCAAATACACTTCGACAAATTTGTCTGAGTCAATATCTGCCTTTTTTATTTTCCACTGAATAATTACCTGCTTATCACATGGATTGTTTACCTACTTTATATACTTCAAACTCACAGAATTACTGCTTTTTTCATGCTATTTGCCACCATATCCTAACACATATTTAAATCATAGTAGTAATAATTGTAGGAAATGAAAAAGAAAAATTACAAAACTTCAAAACATTGTATGTTGTTCTATGCTTTCTTTGTTTCTTCTTAGACACCTATTGTTTGGAATAATTAAAATATCTATTAGTCTTCAGGCTGTGAACTGGAATTCATTTAAATAATCATGTATGTTTCTTATTGTGCCTAAACGTATCTAAGTACATAGAAGAACTATTTTCTACATACTTTTAGACCTACAAAAAAAGCACAAAAATTTTGCTTGAGTGGGTTTTTGTTGTTATTTCACAGGAGTTTGGTGGTTTTTTGTTTTTTTGTTTTGTATCTCCCCAGTGCTGGAAACAGGCATCTAACATAAATTGCATAAACATGCCTTAAAAATTACTGGTCGTCTGTGTTTGCTATGGAAGAATCCCACTAGGAAAAAATTTCTATTGTATATCTTCAAGAAGAACCTTTATTTTCTTTGTCATCCTCCATTCTTATTAGTTATTTTGGCTAAGTAGTGCTTTCAGCTCAAACAATCCCATTCGAAGCCCTTTTTCTAACAGATGTTATTGGTACTTCAACCCAGAAGTTTCAAATTCAACAGTTTTGTGTTTTTTGTTATTGACTTACACAGAGCCAGGTGCGTTTTTGGTTTTTCTTATTGCCATGCTGGCAAGGAAGTTGAAGGTTTCTTGGTTGATTAACTTCTTCATAGTTCATTCTCCTTACTTCATTAACTTCTGTCATAAGTCTCATTCATTTTGACAGTTTGAAAAGCAAGACTGAAATTGTGTATTATTGGATAATGTCACCTAATACTTAGCAAATCCTCCATAGATATTCTTTGAAATAAATTATTTCAAAGATATCTTTTAATTTCTTTCCTCCTATTTTGTAAAGATGTAGAACCTTAATAGATTCTCTACAGAACTGAGGTGCCTTTACATTTTGTTGGTGCATAATGAAGTGGAAGCATTTTGTTTTCATCAGTTAAAACAACCTTTGCCATTTTATTTATGACTTGGCTTTTAAAACACTGACGGGACACTAGACAACATTTGTTGAGCATGGCTGGAAGCAATATATTTGTTCTCCTTAACTGAAATCCATTCACCTTGAAAGTATGAGCTCATGAAGGATAAATGACCCAGAAGATAAGATCATTCCTATTAGGAAATAAAGTAACTGGACTCACAGAGATTTAAATTAAAGTGAAAGCATGTTTATCATCTTAACTCATTCAAGCATAAGCAAAAAGCTAATTATTTTTCTCCTCTGTATATGTGTATGTGATTACACTCAACCCATTTGCATTTATGACAATTTATTTGGCAATATTTAATTGTTAATTATTACTTATTGTACAAATATAGGAACCTATTTTTTTCTATTTGGTAATGTTTATTGTAATTGAAAAGGAATTAGATGCATAAATGTAAGGATGCATATAATGCATATAAATGCAGGATAATTTGGCCTCCAATTTTTTCCTAGTTGCTTGCTAGCTCAGTACAGCAAAGAACAACTTTTCTTCTTCTACTGAGTTTCCACTTTCCAGGAAAGATGTGGCTAAATAATTTCTCCTCTCTATCAGCTAGCTATTTATATTCATATGTCCCTTGGATCTTGGTTTTGTCCCGTTTACTTCTCTCTTTAAATTTACACTTTATGTATGTTTTGTCTTCACTGTTTTTTATGTATTTCTCTTTTTTTTTTTTTAATTCTTTGTTTTTCTTTTGACTTATAATTTGTTCTTACCATTACTTTTATTTAAATATCTTTCCTTCATTCCATATACCCACAACAAATGGCTAAAATTTTGTCTATTTCCAGTCCATTTTCCACCTCTTACATCTTCTGTAAATCAAGGAGTTGTGTCACTTCCCTCTACAGGTATTAATAAAGAGAAATAAAAAAAACAACAATAAAAACAAAAAAAACCAACCAACCAACCAAACAAACAAACAAAAAGAAACAGGAAAAACGAAATGCAGCAGTATGGATGCATAACTTCTAAAAATTTTCACAACAAAATGCAATTGGTGAAATAGCAAATAGCATTGAGGCAAAAAGTACACTGATATACTTACATCGTTCAAGATGATGTTTCAGCAAAAAAAAAAAAAAAGTAGTTCAAAACCATCCATTATTTCCCTAGCTCCCATCTTGATTTCACTCATCAAGATCCACATTTGATAAACTCCTTTCTGTCATAATTTCATGAATGAACTAGGAAAATATTATTTCTGTAATTATTTTTTTTAATGAACTCATTACTTTAGAGAGGTAGATGCTATCATGGAGCATTTTGATCAATCAAAGCATTCTTAATGAGATACTAAAATTAATGTTCTTTTCAATTAACATATTCATGTGAACCACACAAGCAGACTGCACACCCTTGATAAACACAACGTAATGAAGAAGTCTGTCCAAAGCTCACAGTTACAGGGAGAAATATTTGCTTTGCAAATCACTGACCCAACAACTGTCAACATCAAGCAGACTGTTTAACTATGACTGTTTAAATGAGAAATAATAAGAACCTGATTCTGGTCTGGCAGCACCTTGTGTAGATTGTGGTGCTGAAGAAGAGGTCTGACAGGACTGCAAAGCTGATATCTAAAATTCTAGATGCAGTTTCAGGCATCTGAAACTAGAAGGACCAAGCAACATAACATTTTATGCTTTCAATTCTGCTCCAGAACCAAAAAATATACAAATGAATTCTTTTTTTTCAGGCCAGGTTTATGTCTGATCTCATAAAGTCCTTGTGTGATCTCTTTAGGGCATGCTGCCTCTTTACAAGGCAACAAAATATGCGGCAACTTGCTTATAGTTTTCTATCAGATGTTTTTTAATTTTTTTTTTCATTTTCTTTTCTGTCTTAAATATGCTTCATCCTCACAGCAGATTCTACTCTTCAGCATCCACAATGAGTGAATGTGATGTGAAAGGAACAGCATGGGGATGTAACTGCATGCGCTAAGAGCCATCCTGCATCAGCTGTCCATCAGAAACTTACCTTTCCCAGTCAATTTCTAAGGACTGAAAAGATTAGCACAGACAGTGTGTGGTTATGGGACAGGATATTTCACTACTAAAAATAAAATACAAAATTGACTGCATGTGTTTTAGTATAATGTGCTTGTTGCCTTGCAGATATGGATAGTTTATACAGAATGATCAAGCCTGGGCTCATTGAACAGTGAAGGGGCACCCAGTTTACTATTTTCAGTCTTAAGTTCTAATATAATTTTTCCTGCAAAAAGAAATTTCTCTCATTGTATGAATGCCATGTGAATTTCATTGATTTGATTCATTCCTGCCTGTAATTTCTATCCAGACCTTCATTTTCTCATATCTTTCATTCTGTGACTTAACTGTTTTATTCTTATATTCTTTTTTCTTACTCATTTAAAAGTATTTTCTCCACTGAGGTCTTTAATTCCTTGGCTTTACCAGTTCCCTAATAAAGAATTGAGGATTTTATGTTTCTCCAGGTGGAAATAAGATATGATAGCATCAGTCTGACCTTATAACCCCATTTTCTTTGCTCTTCCACTCACCTTAAAATCAGTTCAGAGAGTTTAAAAAGACCTCCAAACTGTCCCTGAGATTTTTCCAACCCAAATGTTCATGCAGCCAACTCATTTTCTCTCTGTCTATAGTACCTATATATAATTAAGTAAATTAGATATTAAAAAAAAAAAGATAAGAAATAGCATAGGAGGTTTTTCTTCATATATATGTCTATATAGGCATAGAAAAGAAGTACCTTGGTGAAAAATTTTAATAATAAGGCCATTCAATTTTTTTTTTTGTTAACAATAAGTCGTGTTTTAGCCCCAACCAGCAGGCACGCAACAAGCATCCTCTCACTCACTCCCTCACCAGTAAGATTGGAGACAGAACTGGAATGATAAAAGCTAGAAAACTTGTTTAATAGGAACAGCAAAGCTGCACACACAAGTGAGGCCAAACAAGGAAGAATTCCCTTCTTCCTATGGACAGGAATGTAACAATTTGGAAGACAAACATTCCCCAAATGTTCCTCTACCACTCTAAACATTCCCGACTTCTTCCTTCTTTCCGCTGAGCTTTATATACTGAGCATGATGCCAAATGGTCTGGAACACTCCTTTGGTCATTTCAGGTCACCTGTTCCTGCTGTGCACTTCCCATGCACCCCCAGCCTCCCCTCTGGAGTGTCAGTATCAGAAGCAGAAGAGGCCTTGGCTCTATATAAGCCCTGTTCAGCAATAACAGAAATATTGCTATATTATCACACTGTTTTCAGCAAAAAAACACAACTCCATACCGGCCCCTGTGATGAAAATTAACTCTGCACCAGCCAAACCCAGCACACAGTTCAGTAAGGACTTTAAATAGCTCTGTTACCGATTTAAATTGATTTCAACCCTCTATTATGAGTGTTACAGCACAATGAGGCAGGTGTGGAAAGGGTGAATTAATGAGACATCAGGTGAAACTGAGGGAACAATCTTACAGCAAGCAAAGGAGCACTTTTACCCGTTGGACAATTAAAAGAGTGATGCTTCCAGCGTTTCTGATGCTAAGAGTTTACAAGGACTCTGAGGATCTATGAAAATAGAAGACTGATAGAAGCCATCTACGAGGACTTTAGTTACTTATTAGTAACTAAAGTAAAAAAAAATCTACCTCAGCAAATTTATGAACTGCAAATGTTGGGAGGGCAGTAAGCTGAGTTCTTTAAATAGATTATCTATTATACAGTCTAGGTATTTTTTCCTGATTGCATTCAGAATGTAGATACTAGGAAAGGTGATTAGACCTGTCACCACATGGCTACAGTTATAAAAAACAGCAAAACTTCTATCTCCTCTATAAAGCAGATGCATAGGGAGTTTAACCCAATCATATAGATTTAGTGAAAAATGACAGGAACGCATTTAAAAACTCAAAAAAAGAACTGCAGAGAGGTGGAATGTAACAATATTTCCTGGGTGAGACTTTGTTTCACATCAATAGACTTTATATCAGGTTCATGAAAAGTTTGTGTTAGAATACTTGCAGTGTAGGTAACTAACCTTAACGACTCAGTTTCCTACCTTTTGTTTGTTTGTTTGTTTGTTTGTTCCATTTAAGGGAATAAAATCTATTATTTCCACTCTTACAGTTTACAAGTTCTGCAGAAGAGCAGGATTTAATTGTTGCTGTTTTTTTGGATATCTGGCCGTCCTCTGATTTAATATATAATTTGTCAGTTTTTAAAATTACACACTTCTAATCACTGTCATAACAGAACCTCATTCTCACAAAATCTGTTTTTCTGCTTTGAGAAGACAGTAGGGCAAGAATTAGACTTAAACTTTAATTCAGGTAGTAAACTTCAGGGAGAACCAGAAAGTTAGCAGTTCAAACCTTTCATAACCTCAGACATCCAGACATTCAGTTTATGCAGCTAAATTCTAAGTGTTACATGTTAATCCCGCTTGAAGTACAATTTATTAAGAGATGGATAAGCACAGTAGAAAATAAAACTAAATATATAAACCTTAAAACAACCATTATGTTGCAGTGAAATATCTTGACAGGTGCTATTAATCATTTATAGTGGATAGCATAATAATTTACATTCAGTATTAAAGTCAGTATGAAATGCTCTACCTACACAGTAAAAAAAGCTCTAGGGAACTTCAGTATTTCATTAACAAATTTTTAGAATAATTTTAAAATGTGGAGTAGAGTAGATCTTGGCATCTTGTGGGAAAAGACAACTCACAAGGTATGAATACCTTGGAAAAAGTCATCCACACTCCAGAACATAATCTTGGAAGGCATAATATTTATTATTTCAAATAACACAAGTCCCATTTTTTATCTGATTTCGTATGTCCTTTACATAGTAAAAAACAGAAAAATATGTTTTGTGTTTTCAAACAAATACCTCAGGAATTTCAGATAAAACTCAGTATAGTTCTTATTCACCATATGACGAAGTTAACAATACACTCACTTCATCTCCCATTAATTCTAGAAAACTGCAAAAATAAGGACTCAGGGAAGTATCGATCCAAGCACTCCTGGATGTTCTGGACAATTCATAGAGGCAGTTATTATTATTTTAATTTTCACATAGCTACAAACATGTCTAAAACAATAGTAACTTTTCAGAAACAGTTTCTAAATGAAATAACTGTCACAGCTCACGCATGTGCATCCTCTATCATCTTTTCACACGATGAAGAGAACAACAGAGCTATAAAATATTTTCAGAACAATAATTCACAAACAATCATGTGGTTTATATATGTCTTTCCTGGCTTCAAAGCATGTATATTTTTGTTGTCATGTTTGAAAAGAAGATGACGCTACCTGTGGACCAAACTTGTTTTGGACACAAGTAGAATATGTTCAAAAGCACACTACATGGTATTTCATAGAGAAAGAAGAATGTTAAACTGAAAGTCAGTGTAACAAAGACCTGATTATCTAATTATGGTGAAAAACATGAGGAAATTAAGCAGATATAAATTTCTACAGTTGAACTGATTTCAAAGTACTTGTGTGATAAAAACAATCTAGTCTACTTGTTTAATTTTACAAAATGTGTGTAAGCTCTATCTTCCAAATATATGTTCAAATTACTTCCTTTCTTTTCCTACATCATTAGTAGAAATATTTATTGTAAATTAGACTTAGAATTTGGACATTAAAAATCAAACTATATAGAAATCATAATGAATGTGAACCAAATATGATTATGTGCAGTGGGAGTACTTTTTTTTAAAATAAGTTTTGCTAAGTATTTGTTGACTCAAGATATTATTCCATTGTCATATTCAGCAATGAGGAATATGCAAGGAAAGGAAAGGGAAAAAGTTCATTTTTGAATTTTTAAGGAAGTTTAATCTCTGTGTGAAGATTAAAAACACAGAAAATAAGCACGGTAGTCAAAAATAGCATAAAATAAGAGGAAAATAAGGAAATATAATAACTGGGTGATATGTTAATAGATATAATGCAATTTAAGAATAAGAAAGTAGTTGAAGACATATTAGAAGGCTATCTTTTTACAATTTTCCCTTCCAGAAAACCTTGAAATTTTTTTTTGCATTTAATAACATGTGGTAGGACATCCTAGAGAAAGGAAAAATAAATAGACACATTCCCCTATTTCCTTATCAGTGGACTAGAGCACGGAGAATTCATTTGAAATGCATATAGGTTAAAACTGGATTTTTTCCCCCTTTGTGACACAATGCTCCTGACTGAAAATGGGAGGAAATATTTTGGTTGTATTTGATGCATTTACTGTGGAGGTAAAGTCATGAAGGACTTAATAGCACTAATAACAGTGAGTCTATACTGGGGCTTTTTCATCTGCAATCTACAGAGGTAAAAAAAAAAAAAATGTCTAATATTCTGAGAGTAGTGGAGAATGGTGTTTACTGTCTTTCCTAGTCAAAGGTCCAGAGCACCAGATTCAGAACAAATAAAAGGAAATACTCAGCTATTGAACTGTTTGCCAGAGGACATTTTGAGCACTCCAAGTTTATGTGTGTTCAATAGAAGATTTGGACAGATTTTTGAAGAAAAATCCTTTGAGGGCTATAAAGAAGAAAGAAATCACATAAGAGTCAGGAAGACCTTGAGCCACAAATCATTGTACACTGGGAGAATGCAAGCATTTGGGAAAACACCACTAGACATGTACTGTTCTTATACTCTTTCCTAAGAATCTACATTGTTCCAGTTAGAAACTGTACACAGAACTGTAAGAATTTCAGTACTGAATTTCTATGTTATTTTTTTGTTATATCCTCAAAGATGTCATTTGCAAGTAGATACCTAATATGTGTGTGTAGTCTTGAAAAAGAATTAAGTGAAGTGTACTATAAAGAAACAATACTGTAAACAGCAGTACAATAGTAAATAATGCATTATTTTAACATTAATTCAAGTCATGTAATCAGTAAAGCTCTCTCTGAATCCTCTTGCAGCTGCTACAAATGTGCCCTGAGTTCAAGACTCACAGTAATTCCTAGACTTTCTCTTCATTTCAGCCTCCCAAAGAGAAAAGTTTTCTTTTTTCTATTTTGAAGTCAGTCGAAGGCTGCAAAATAGTTTAAATGTATAATTATATATTTATGCATTTGAAATATAACTATTGAAATTGGAATATCAACACAAGTATAGTAGACAGCTTCAACTTAACTTCTCTATTTCTTTTTTTCTTTCAGAATTCTAAAATAAAATTAAAAGATACACTGTCATAATCAATTTCATGATATTGCTGCTACTCATGGTCAATTTAGTTTATGATAATGTGATGAGGAAGACATAATTTTATATATTTAGTTGCTGAGCTTGGAAATGTTATGATGGCAATTGTAATCTTATGACAGAACTAATTTTTGTTTGGTTAATATTGTTATCATATCTTTGTTTTCCAGCTCAGCTGGGAAAAAAGAATAGTTCTCCGTGGGCTAGTAAATTTCATATGTCAGGGTTTTAATAACAAATGTGTCTGAGTTCAGAATAGAAATGACTCATTAGTAAGAAATAGTTTAACCAGTGTAAAAAAACTGATGCTAAAGTCTTTTAACGGATCCTTGAACTCGTGATCACATATGGATAATTGACAGAGATAATTTTAAACTTGCCCTGAGAAATCAGAGCATACATGATTTTGCTTGGTTGTGACTATGTTGTTATTTCCAATGACAATAGAAATAAGGGTTTGTTAAGTCATGATCTTATTGTAAGACTCGCAGTTAGTGTTAAATTCAAGCTCTGTATTCTGCATCTGTGACAATATCTTAGAAGCACCAAAATGCTGCAGTGCTGAAGAGCTAGATGTTGAACTTTTATGGGGCTTACTACACAGGAACAATTAATTTAAACAATAGAAATACCTACCTTTTTGTTTTTTTCCTCTGGCAACTATACTTTTTTTTCTCTTTATTAATCTAAGAATAAAACCATATACTTAAGTTTTTCAGGAATTAAACCATGCAAAGTCAGTAAAAATGATTTAAAATTCGCTCTGCATATATCCCACACAAAACGTTTTTCCAGGTGGTTACTTGTCTAATGTTTAGTTCTGCAGAATTCCTTTCTTTAGACCAATTGGGTCAACATTTGTTTCCAGATCCAAAGAGATCATCAGTGCAACTCCGTACTGGTTGTGCCTGGTATAGACATTATGTTTTTCGTAGTAGCTCATTTATGGTACTACATCTTGGATTTGTAGGCATCCATTGTCATCCTCGAGTCAAGTGAGTTTCTAATGAATCTTATGATATTATGACTCCCAGACTGGTCACAGAACTCCAGTTCCTCCTTGTTGTTGCCTAAATTGTGTGAATAGGTATGTGTGCATTTGGGGTGGTTAGATTTATGGTTCTTGTCTTTGGAAGGAGTTGTAGAGCAATCCTCAATACTCTTATACATTTGATAATCCAGAGAGGATTATCAAAAATAAAAAAAAAATAAAAAGCATATTCATAAAAAACAGAGAGTTTTTTATGAATATGCAGGAACCACAATCTCCAAATTGACTTTGTTTTAGCTTTACTCAATAAAAGATGGATGCAATAAAATGAAAATGCAGATTTGGAGTCATGGTCAAGACTAATTTGACCCAACAGCTATTTAATGTGCTTAGCATCAGAATCTTGTGTGATGGAAATCAATAAATATTCATGAATATAGATGCAGGTATAATTTAAAACAAGCAAGAATATGCATCCGCAAGTCTCTTCTTTGAGAAAAAAATGATAGCCCTGCAGCCCTTTCACTAATGAGCCTAATTCTTCATACACAATTATTTCATTTTACTGAAGTTCAATGTAAAAAAGGGTTAGGCCACCATAGTTACTATAGCTTGTCCTTAATGAATAGAGCCTAAAGTGCTATAGTTAGGACCTTAGTTAATTAAACATTAATCTCTTCATTTACTGTATGTGTAACTTAATTACAGAACTAGTTTTAGAGTAATTTATCATTTATGAATTATGAAATAAAAATAAATCTGTTTAATCATAATTTAATCAAACAAGCAATTCATCAATTAATTCAGCACATCACACCTACTCCACAGCTTGCTAATTAATACTTTAAAATTCTCAGTTCAGAGTAAAATCATGCCTTCACTGATACCTTGGAGTCAAACTTTAATATCTATCTCTAGGTTTTGACAAACTGATTTTATTTCATAGTTAAGATGAAAAAGCTTTTCAGATATCATTAGGTGTTATTTTCTTCCTAAAGAAATTAGCCAGAGATGCAAAATTAACTTTATGGGGTTTTTTTTGTTTTGGTTTTTTTTTGTTTGTTTGGGTTTTTTTTTGTTTTGTTTTGTTTTTTTAATTTCTTATTAGCACCTTAAACTAAAAAATCATCTCCTTCTGTAGCTAATGTTTGCACCGATTTCTTCTTCATTAAATAAACCATATCCCAAAAAGTAAACAAAAAAAAAAGGTTCAAAAGTTCCAACTGGAAATATTTATTCATATTCTACAAAATATATAAGCCCACTTTTTTGATTCCAACTTAACATTGTTATATCTCTTTGAAAGAATGTTTAGTCACATTTCACAGCCGCCTGATTTACATTCTGTTGGTTGAAGAGATAAGATTCAAATGAAAAAATGTTTTCTAAAATAGCAAATTAAAAATCTATTTAGAAAATGGTCTGAAGAAAAATTTTCTGATGCGTGAATTAAATTCTTCCTGGGACATAAATTATTCTAATAAAGACACACTATAAATTTTTGTTTGCACATTAATGTGTGCTATCAAGATTTATAAAGAGGTTCTTCTTTTCCATCATTAAGTTATGGGAACAAAATAGAATTAATTTTCATATAGTTCCATTATTACTAAACACTTAATATTAGCATATTTATCAAGAAGTAATTTAATTCCTAAAGCAAAAAAAAATATTTTTTTTATTCCATTTAGTCATCCTAGTATGCATTTTGCAAATGTATAATTTAAAGGTGATGTAAAAAAGGTCGAGGCAATAACAAAACTTGAAGAAATAAAGTTTAATTGATATATTTCTTGGCTGATGGGAGTTGAAAGACTTTTTTTCAAAACACATTTGCCTTAAATATTTCCATTTCAGTAAGCTGAAAGAACTTGTTTGTCTTTTTCTGGATAAAGGAGATGAGTGGTAAATCATTTTGTTTGTGTGTGTGTGTAGAGCTAAAGACAAGAGGCAAATTAAAAGGCACATTAATACAAGTTCAAATAGATTAGAAATGCCCTCAACTGACATTTTCAGTTAAAATTTTGATAAGATACTGAAGACTCAACTGCCAACTAGCTATTTCCATAGAACTGTTACTTTCAGACCTTAATTGGAAGTACTGACTAAATAAGGAAAACATTAATCTGCATTTCTGCATATATGAAAATAAACTACTTTATATCAAAATTTCCTGGGAAAAAAGAAATTAAGATGATATGGATATACATTTTCCATCATGAATTATTCAAAGAAGGCTAAAATCAGATCTTAAGTAAATATTGATCTAAGCAGAGTTGCACTTTCCTAACATTAAACTGAAAGTATACCCCATCTGCCCCTTGCAAAGACTACAATTAACATCAAAATAGCAATAAATTTAAGAGAAGGTATAAATCTACTTAATTTGTCACTAAAAGATTACTAGATGCTATACCCTATTTAACAATATTTGGAGTTCTACTGAGCTTTGATGACCTATTGTTTTCCATGCTACAGATCCATCATTGAAAAGCCACAGATCTTAGCTCTGCAGCAATTCAGCCTGTTCAAAGAAAGGTCAAACTTGTGCAAGCATTGTTTAATAGCTTGGATTTAACCTGGATGACAACCAAGCTCCACAAGTCATCTTCCCTTTGCAAGATAGGTCAGGGGTACAAAAATACACTGAAGAACATTTTTGGTAATGAGCCTTCCATAAAGTACACTGCTGTGACTGACTCTGTTCTTTCCCTTTGGTGCAGAAGTTGATTGGATATTTTTTCTTCCTAGAATGCTTACTGATTCCAAATAAGCACCTAGGTAGGTGTTTCTACATGTACCTTATAAGATTTTAAGCAATGGATAAAACATTCAAATTAAATTTCATTTCTATCATACCAACAACAAGCCCACAAAATTCAAAATTTAAGAAACAATGTGTTCAAAAGTCAAGCATTAAAAAACTTTAGGATCTAGGCTTGAAAAATATCCCCATATTTAGCATTTCTACTTTTCTGTCTTTCCAGTTTCTAGATCCTCTGCTACCTAATAGCTGACCCTTCTAAAATATGACAATAATTTAGTTTTTGAATCCACGTGGTACTGATCACTATTACTGAGAAACTCTAATGCTATAGTTTTATTAGTAGAGCCTGTACTACTAGCAGAGACTGCATCATCATCTATATTCACTAACCCCTTCTTTTTTCCCAGACTGTCAATTGGCAGGAGTCAATGGGCTCTATCATTACAAAAACTTCTAGACTGTTTTTGGCAGGAGCACTTTCCCTCACTGTGGCCACTGCTTCCCTCACAGCTTTTAGATAGCTATCATCTTGTTTTCCTCAGCACCTGATCAACCACATAAAAACACTGAAATTAAAAGACTAATATTCTCCTTGTGGTTTCCATTTTTTCTTTTCCATTACAGTGAGGTGTTATATTTGTTCCTTAACTATGCTGCAAGCACTCTTCTGCAGAGATGACGTTTTACTTTGCCAAACCTGTCGACTCTAATCTTGCTTAGTACCTTATATGGTGACACAGCTACTGTTGTAATAAGGCAGAGTGATAGGGTCTGGGATGCTTTCTGACACTGGCAGATACTCTTTTTGATGTGGTAATTTTCCATTTGGCATTTTCACAACTCTTTTCCATGATAGCTAGACACATCAAAGATGATAGTATTAGGAGATAATATTTTAACTAGAAGATAAAGAAGCCATCCAGATATCACTGGAAACTGTAGCTACATTCCAAATGAAACATAAAGAATGAATTATTGGTAAATTTTCAGATTGGTAGAATTAATTTCACATATCCAATATGTTCAAAACTCTCCATAATTTGTATAATTTTTTATTAATAGAGACTGGTTGTGTTTCAGAAGTACTTCTTCAGCTTTTCATAAATACTAAAGTATTATTTAGATTCCAGTTCTCTGGAAATTTAGCCCTGGCAATTTAGGAGCATTACAAACCAGTTTAAACACAGAAGAGCAAAAGAAAGTGTCTGTGAATAAAAGAGATTAGATCCAGAAAAGTTTGAAATATACCCAAAAAACATGATTAAAACTAAACAATGTTAGATGTCAATGCCAAAAAACTTGATACATTTTATTTACTAGTAAAAGAGGCAAAGAGAAAGAGAAAGAAAGAAATAGAAAAAGAGTTGTGCGTGGAACACTGAGTATAGCTTTTAAAATGCTGCTCATTATTTTTCAACGTGTTATTTTTATTTTTAAAGATGCCCAGAGAACACACATAAGAAACTACAACTCCCAGCAGAGTACCCAAGTCAACACACTCTTACATAGGTAGAAGTCTCTCTTCTGTAACTTAAAGGAAGAAGTTTGTCTTCAAGAGAAATAAACCTCTGTGTTCTGGATCCCAAAACAAGGTCAAGCACAGTGATTCAAACATATGTATTGAATACAGAGACATCATTTTGCTGCCAGTCTAGTAATGATGCACCATTACTCTGAATGTAAGTTATCAGGAGGCTGATTCCATGGATCTGGAAACTATACTTTGGTATAATGTGGCTGAAGCCAAGTACTGAATGTTCAGCCAAATACTTTGGATCTCATTCAGATTTTAATTGCAGGCAACAAATGAAATACTACTTGCAATTAATTATGCTTGTTTCCTTTTTGGATGTAAACCTCAAGCCTATATGATTCAGGCAATATTTATATCCCTAATTAGATCAAAGTCTGCTTAAAATCTTTCAATTTATGTTTTACTTATAATTCTATTGTATGGAAGAGGTAATTTTTGCGAATGAAATTAACTGAATAAAAAAATATAACAGATCACCTATAAACTATAATTTATGTGGCTTGCAAAGGAATTTATAGAACAAGAGAAAGTTAAAAAATAATTTGTTATGTCAAATAAATTTATTTTCTATTATTTATAAAAATCTTCCCATTGCAGAAAACATTCTGCAAAGTCTGTCATTCATTTTTCTTCACAATTAAAAAACTAGACATCCTATTGGATTACATTTCATTAGGTATAAAAATAGGAACAATGTAAGTTTAATTAATTTTACCCATGCAAAAAATAAAGATAAGGGTATTTTTTCAAAATTAATTAAGTAAAGTTTTTAATAGATGATTTTACAGCATTTGGTGTCAGATGCTTTGGAAACTACAAAAATCTGAATTTCAAATTGTGACTGCGGTGTTAGGGTGTTAACCCTTTAGTTGTGGCGGAGTAAAGAGACACAGTCACACGGTCATTCTTGAGACGAAAGAGAAGACGAGAAGAAGACGAAGTTTATTCAGAAAACTCACTGCTTAAGTAGCATGACTCGCAACAATGAGAACAGAATAAAAATGATTGGTCCAGAGAGAAGACACCCCATTCCCAGGGTCTGTTAACAGCAAACAGGTGTCTTTATCTTTATTATTAATTCCTCGGTGTTTTTACCAATATATCTTTCCTGGGAAAGGCTTCTTGGTCTTCAGCTGAAAAACAGCTTATCACCCTGAGAAATTGTTCAGAGAACAGAGCTGAAAGGCTCGGGCCTGGAATAATTTCCCAGGCAGTTCTCTAAAAGGATACTGCATCAAATAACTTACAATTTAAAACTGTACAGAGAAACTGGAAAACCATGTAGCCCAAGCATTAAAACGGGATAAGTTTCTTTTCCCACTGAAATCAAATGGAAGTTTTGACGATGATTTTATTGGATATATCGCTTCACTCGTGATAGGTTAAACCTTCAGACATCCAAGCAAATATTGAGAAAAAGATTGTGACTTTGCTCTCTGATGATGAACTTTGTAGGGAAGAAGTTCATATGGACAGCTATTTCTGTCTCTTAATGAGAGACAATTAATCAGCTGAAGTTCACACTTCATTAGAAGACTTACCAACTGCATCTTGTGCTTCAAATCTTAAATGGAAATAACTGGGTAATTATGCAGTATTTTCAAGAAAGTTATACCGAGAAGTTCTCCTTGTGGGTTTCTCCTCTTATAGTCCTCTGTAAAAACAGCCAAGACTAAAAAGAATAACAAAAATTGAAATAATGCTGCTTTTAATATCGCCAAAAATAATTAAGAAAATGTACATAACTAACAACATTTGGTTGTTCTTTCTGCCCTACAAAATACCTTTCTTCTGTCCACAAAGTTTGGATAGATAAGTATTGCCTTTCAAAATATAATTTACTCCCATGTCAGTAGCTGTGTAGGGCCTGAGAATTCCAGAGAAGGTCATAGTTGTGCCTCTTGGGGTTAGTATGATTTAAATGAAAATTTCCAGTACAAATAATTTATTTTTGCTGAGAAAGACTTGAGGGTGCTGATGAATGTGAGGCTTGACATGAACCAGAACTGTGCATTTGCAACCCAGAAAGCCAAATGTGTCCTGGGCAACATTCAAACCAGCGTGGGCAGCAGGGCCAGGGAGGGGATTCTGACACCACCTGCAGTGCTGCATCCAGCTCTGGAATCCTCAGCACAAGAACATTGACCTGTTGGAGTGAGTCCAGAGGAGACCACCAAGTTGATAACAGGCCTGGAACAGCTCCCCTATGAGGAAAGGTTAAGAAAGTAGGAGTTGGGGTTTTTCAGCCTGGAAAAGAGAAGGCTCTGGGGTGACTTTATTGCAGCCTTTCAGCACCTGAAAGACACCTATATGAGGGCTGGAGTGAGACATCTTACAAGGATATGTATTGATATGACAAGGGGAGATGACTTTAAACTGGTTTAGGTTAGGTATTAGGAAGAAATTCTTTACTGTGAGGTAGGCGAGGCAGTGGAACAGTGGAGTTGTGGATGCCCCATTCTTGAGGTATTCAAGCACAGGTTGGATTGGGACCATGAATAACCTGGTTCAGTGGAAAATGTCCCTGCCCATGGTGGAGAGATGTAAAACTACATGATCTTTAAGATCCCTTCCAACCCAAATAATTCTTTCTATGATTCTATGATTCTATGATTCTATTTCTTAAAGTTTATTGTCAAAAGTTACAACTGTTTTGAGACAACAAGGCATATTGCACACAAATTCCTTGCTCTCCTACATTCCAATGAGTATTTTTTGCCCTTTCGGTAAGAAACAAACCTTTTTTTTTTTTTGTACAGTAGTGATAAGCAGATATTTGACGTACATGTGTTGCACAGAGATGAAATTTACCTTTTTTTTCCTCGATCCATAAATTCTACAACCTTTTGTGTGATCCTTATCCAGGCACCCTGGGCAGAATAGGACTGCTTCATTTACTTGGAATGTAGATGACTGTCTAATTTAGCATTGCATAGCTAGAGAGGAAGCTCTAGCAAGCATTGAAATTGCCTGTCTGCTTCTGTGTTGCCTTCTTTTTAAAGCCACAGATAAAATTATTAATAATATATGGGGAAAAGTAAACCATATTCTCGGAAATTAGTGTAAGTGTCACGTTTTAGGTATGCATTTCAATAATACTGGGTTCCCCTTCGCATTGTGCATTGTCAGTAATTTCTTGGGGACAGTGATTAAACAGCCACAACACTTTGCTGCAATTCATCATTCTTTGAGTTGTGAATTGTTGAAAAGGAATTTGATTATACATTTCTAAGAATGAACTCTGGAGCAGAATGTTTTTGCATTTGAAGAAAAAAACACCTTTTTCCCTCCTAATTAATTTTTTCACTTAATATTGAAGCAATTAATCCGCATTGGTACCAACTGGCATTGGTCATGGTTACATTTATTTCTTTTATTGGAATATGCTCTAACAGAGACCTGCTATTTCAGGCATTTATTGTACCTCTTTTAACATTTCCTTATGATTCTCTATTTTGTGCCCAGTGGGGTAGACTAGAGTCCTGAAGAGATAATGTGCAATTAGATTGACAAAAGAAGCCCTATAAATTGTCTTGTATGAAAAGGGCAGGAAAGGGCATTGCGTCCCATTGAACCTTTGTCACTTGGTATAAGTCATTAAATACTAATTAGGATAAGGACATTAAGAGTGATTCACTGTGACTGTTGTAATTCAGAGAGTAAGTGACTTCTTACTTTAAATTAAGAAATCCAGAGCACATTCCAGTTCTGCTTTGCAGCAGTATATTCCAGTTGACGGCAGGTCTAATTATTTTAGATAATCATATATCAGCAGAAAATTCTGCAGTAGACCTTTACATGTGTACAAATATAACACAAAATTCTAAGACAAAAGTACAGTACTACGGAAGACCAGTAAAGGCTATATATATATATATATAGTGGTAATTCTGGAGAAGATAAGAGTATTGTGATACACTGGAAAACAGGAAAAGAAGACCACACATTTAAATAGCTAATTATTTAGACTATTACTAGTAGATTACTTCTTAGAGATAAAATTTTTCTTATCAGCATCTGACAGTATCTTGCAAAATAAGAGATGCCCATGTCTTCTTCAGCCTTTCAAGAAGCACAAAGATTTTGTGCTGAAGTTTGGGGAAGACCTCAATAATTCGTTCTCTATTAATGGTCCTGATGAAGAACTAAGTATTTTCATACCAGTTGTGTTACTGGACTACAGTTCCACACTTTTCAGTGTACAGAATAAGATTTCTTATTCTGATGTTACAGAATTTCAGGAAGTTTTGTCATTTAACTGAAAAGCTTCATTACATTATTTTGACTCAAAGAAAACAGCTGTGATGCAGTACAAATTAAATCACTGAGGCCTGTATGTCTTTACAAAAAACTTACCGTTTTTCATTTATTTTTTGCTAAAATCAGGTAAAATTTGTTGAATTATTTAGTTCATCCAGGAGTTTGGTACACAAATTCTGCAACAGTCTCTCTATCTGCTATGTGGATAGCTAACGTAACAAAGATTTTCTCCATAACTCACATGAGGTCAGCTTTCTCTTGCCTTGCCAAAAGTGGACATGTTTTTAATAAAGATCCATCAGTTCACTGTTCCAGGTTAGCTGAAATAGCATTTTAAAAAAATTTTTACACTAACACACAGTTATGAGTATATTTTTCATCTCTAGTGTATTGTATGGTATATCCTTCATTCTCAACTCATTTACCCTCTTCTCCCCTCTCTGAGCAGTGCAGGGGCATGAAGGAAGAGAGCCTGTGGTTATTCTGTAGCAGATTTTAAACCACATGTGGCAGTTTTTGCTATGACATATACAGTATTTTGTACAGTTGTCACAAAAATGTGAAAAAAAAACATTGAGAACAATTTCATATTCCTTGGGTATATTCAGTGAAAGGTTTTAAGTGGAAGATTTTGGTAACTCCTATTCTTTACCTTTGAATCACAGTTCACCAGGTTTTTCATTACGCAATGAGATTTTGATGTTTGAAAAGACAGCGCTGAGTACTGAAGTATTTGTGTTTGTTGCACTTTATACACATTCTTACAGACAGGAGCACACAAAATAATCTTGAGGGAAAAATAGCAGGTCACATATATTACTTGACATCAGAAACACATTTGAGATAGCTGTAGGATACTACTGCTGAACATTTTACAGGAGAGCCAGGGACACTTCATGAGTACAGGACTTTGAGGTTAGGGTCACTGCATAATGTGACAGCGATCAGAAACACATTCTCATCAGAGACTTTTTGACATCACAATATGCAACTTATGTGAGATGCATTAACAGGCTGAATTCAATCTGGCCATCAGCATATTAAAAATAGTAATAAGATACTAGAAGCTATTATAAGTTTTGGTGGAAGGAAGTTTGCACTGAATGGCAGTTTGTAAAGTTACCTTGAATCTAGATGTAACCTTGGAAATTCTTCAGGAAATAAAGTATGAGTACTGATAGATTATCCAGTTGTTATCAAATTTATTTAACACTAACCAGAATATGCCATTGGTAGGCTTGAACTCTCTCTACCATACCAAAGTTCCTAAAACTGCAATGTCAACTTGATATTAAAATCCCTAGACAATATTGTTGGACTAATCTAATTGTTGTTCATTAATTATCTTTGGTGTTAATATTACATGTTGCTGTTATTATCACTGAAATACCTTAGATTCTCATTCTTTGGCCCATTATTGCAATGTCTCCTCTCTGAGAGCAGAGGAAAACTTTGTTATATCTAAAAAAACAGGAAGTCTGCAAAGAAAAATGAATGCAGCAAATAAAGTAAACACATATTTAAAAAAAAACCAAAACACTAAAAATTACCTGGACATCTCATCCCAAAGCTTAAGTTATCTTCACATTGCTTATGCCCAACAAAGTCTTATTTCCATTCTCCATCAATTGTGGTTTTAATTGCCTAGAGAAAAAGTTTCGAATTGCTCACTACATCAGATTTCAGATTCAGATTCAAATTCAGATTCAGATTCAGAAAACCTGCCATTCTCTACAATTGGGGAAAAAACTATATAATATATATTTACTGGGGATATTTGCTACAAAGATATTTTTTTTTTCTTGGAAGCTGAGTATGATGTCTTGGAAAGAAATATATATATATAAAGTATATGGCTTACTTGGAGAAAGACAAAAAAGTGAAATCTTTGCCTTTAAATTCACTATTGCCTTTCAATGTCTATTATAAGCTCTGATATTGACTGCAAAATTCTAGCACATATTGCTCCCAAATATATATATATATATATATCTCACTATTCTGGAAAACGCTTGTCTTGAGATATAAGGCAAGATTCTAATTAAGATGGTCTTCTCTACTTGAAAATATCTTGGACAATTTCCTATTTCAAAAATGTCTTTGTAAGCTTCTGCCTGCCCACAAGTGCAAAAGCTGATATTTGTTTTCTGGTAGCAGTCAGGGGAATCATGGCTTTTTGCTGAGCAGAGAAGAATCATTAAAATTGCATCAGAAAAGTCACGCAAAAAAATCTCTAATGGGTCATATGTTTATAGATCCAGTGCTCATTCAAATTTTGCGTCTCTGTTGCAGGATCCTTAAGAGACTATTTCTACATTGAAGAGCTCTTCCTAGAGCCTAATTCTTATCAACTGTGATGACTATTTATGATTTTTTTTGGATATTCCCTCATGAAAGGCACAGCTGGGAATAAAGCTATTGTAGGTCTGTAGCTCAAGAAATGTTATTACTGTCATTGAAATTGTCAATACAAGGCAACTGGGGAGAAAAAGTCTTAGCAGCTGAGACACCAGCAAAAATCTGGGTCTTCAAATAAGCATGTAGTTTTACATTCAATTCGTATCTAATCTTTCTTTAAAAACTGAGAATCTAATGTTAAGAACATATACTAATGAATCAGTAAGTGCATGATAAGATTTGTGGTTCTGATAGCTGCAGTCTTTGTTGATTCTTATTTTCCAAAATCAGGAGAGCCATACTCTGGGGAGCCAGGCTGAAAGAAGCTAAAAGCAAAGAGATTATCTTCTCAGGGTCCACAAACTCCAGTGTGTATCACCAGTATCTATATACAATTCTCCATAAGTCAAGATATGCCTAGCATGAAGAATGACTTGTTGCTTTCAGAAGTTAAAAAATCAGATTACTCTAATTTCTGGGATCTGGGTAGTATCAGCTCATTCAGGTGTCTCTTTGCATCTGGGTGTTGATCACTTGATTCCCTTTTAAAGCTAGAAGAAGATAGCTACTGCTATCTTCCTCTTATCTGACTATGCCAAGTCATATTTCAATATATACCTAGGTAAAAGGCAGACAGAATAATATCAAAATTCAGCATGAACAACTGCTAATAAGGCTGAAACTCTGATAACAGCAGAGAGTTAAGAGACTTTGCATTAGTTCTGCTGAGACCAGGACTGGACCATGTTGAATTTGCTTCACCCAAATTTGTTTTAAAGCTTGCATGAAGCTTTATTTTTATTTATTTTTTTATTTTTTTTTTAAATTTACCTGTAAAAGCAGTTATGTAGTGACCACTAATGCATATCAGCTGTTTAATTTTCTGACTTGGACTAGAATTATAGACTCCCAACCGCTGTTAGATCAAAGTTTCCTTCATAAGAAGTAGATATCTGTGGGCCAATTAGGCTTTAAAGGTCATTTGCTTCACTCACTGAAGGAATACAAGTTCTTCTGGCTCCATAATAAAAAGAACGGGGACATGAAATCACTTTCTGCACAAACGGTACTGTTTAGGTTCCTTAGACCTTAATTTCTCCAAGAATGCAAATTTTTCTGAGTCTAGCAAACAATATTTCTCTAGATTAACAATATACTTATGCAAAAGAGTTTTGACATTGATAGGCATATGAAAATTAATCTCTTCATAGGTTGTCATGAGAAATGATCCGATATAATAAAACAAGATTTTTTTTATAGTCATATTTAAATTTTTGTGAATAGAACTAAGTGAAGAACTATGCAGTACAAGTATTTACCAAAACCCTACAGAAATAATGGCCTGAATTTTTTGTTTACTGAGGACATTGATTAATAAAATGGCTTATGAAACTACTACTTAAAAGTATAAGAAAAAGTAAAAGTATAGATTTAAGTAAATTTATTTCCTAACAGTATTAGATAGAAATGGCTTTTGAAGATTGCATTCACACAGAAGATTAAAAATACAAATTAACTTTCACCTGTATGTTGGATATATGATTTATTGCATGGACACAGTGGATATAGTTTGAAAATAAGCATTGTATGCCTTCATATGACAGTATCACATAAAATTGCAGAAAATCATGAGGAAACAGGAATTTTAAAACTCATATAAACTAATTCTGGAAGTATATGTGAAGTTACAGACATAATCAGGTAGAGGCTAGACAGGTACTGAATTTTACTTCTCCTGTCCTGTAAATATCAAGACAAATTCTTTGTCCTCAGCAAGACAACCATGAATGCCTAGATAGAATCATTTACTGCAGTTTTTTTCTCTCAATATGTCTTGAGATAAAGGTAGTCATCAGCTACATCATTGCAGTTCTGTCTAAAAGGTAGATATAAAATTTAAAATAGTTACCCAGGTTTCTTCAATGAAATACCAGATATTTGCACTAAGTATTTTGGTTAACTAATTTAGGGAGAAGAAACTGGCCACTGGAAACTCTTGTTTCTATTGACAGATTAAAGAGAGGGTTTACAATAGTTGCTAAAAACTTAAATACCTGTCTATATGTTCACTGAATATCACACCGAATATTTAGTTTCCACAAAAAAAAAAAAAAAAAGAA
>VXBI01005976.1:117536-144542 GCA_013397375.1 Toxostoma redivivum | reverse complement strand
TTTCCAGAAAATACCCCCCAAAATTTTATTTTCAAAAAAAAAAAAAAAAAAAAAAAAAAAAAAAAAAAGGATACTGTGTAATTTTTGGTATATATGCTTAATTTTGCAACCATTTTGTCTTTCATACAAAGCTTCTATGTATATGTTTCTCAACAAGTAAGCTAGAGTTTAAAAATAAAATGAATTTTAACATGAATGTAAATTATTGACTAGTCAGATAAACTTTCCACAGAAGTAGAGTAATGCTAGGGGTTAATAAATAAATAGAATCAAAGAACTTTGGTTTCAGGCAATTTCACCCTATCTATCATAAACCTTACAGGCAAAATGTAACAGGTATGATTGATATGACAAACAATTGCTTTCTGACCCACTAAGCAAATACATCTGTATAAAAATAACTCATGTCAGTAGCAGTGTCCACCTTATGGCCATTGTATTATTCTAAGAGTACAGTAAAACACACTGGTAGTAAAGAATATCATCTCAGTGCAACATGATAAATGCAACATGCCTCTGAAATCCAAATACCTGTCTGGAAAAAGAAGCAGAAAACAATAAAAATAATATTGTTAGTTGATTGGCTTCAGAAAATAAAAACAAAAACATATTCAATATCATACTATCATTATACTTCTGTGGCCTGCTATGTATTATATTTAGAATTTACTGAGAAATGTCTAAATGCAAGTAGACTGACCACTTTCCTATTCCATGCTTGTAATTCACTGTTTCTATCAACTCTCTGTCCTATCTGTCTTCCAAAGAGCCACTGAGACTCCCTTAGAATGATGAATGGCAGGCCCAAAGCTGATCAGAGCTTAATGGCCTGTGGGCAAAGCTTTTTTCTTTCTCCTAGGTTTGCTGGGAAAGAGACAAGAATGATAGATTATTTTTTTCTTAATTCAAAGTCCAGCTTTAAATAAAATATTAACTAGAACTGCATTTTCAAGACACTGAAGGTATTTGGTTTTGTCAATGATATATTTTTTTTCCCATACCAAGTTTCACAATTTGTCCTTTAACCCTTTTAGACCTGGCTGTCGTCTATCAGATAGGTTTTGGGGTTGTAGAGACTGTGTGGGGCAGGAAGTCCAGGGTCACCACCTGAATCCTTCATTAAAACATTGATATGGACCCTCTTCCCCTCAGAAGAAGAAGGGAGACATGCAGTTCTCTTCTGTGATTCTTTTTCTTCTTTTCTTCCTTTGAATTTTATCTTCCATAATTCACAGGGTTCCTTAGAAGACTATGTTCGGTTACCCACCAGATAATCTTCCTTATCCTTCCTGCCCCTTTTGGAACATCTCCCATTCAGTAAATGTCTATTTAAAGGCATATGACAGTCGAATTGAAAATAGATATTGTTCTTCAGCACAGCTTTTCTGCATAGATGAAATAGAAGAATTCCGAAATACAGAATTTTGTAGGATGAGAAAACACAATGTGATACTAACCAAAATGTATTGTTCTCTGAATTGTCAGAACATTATATATTGATTCCTTGCTTAATAAAAATGGAATGAAAAATGAAGACAGCAACAAAGATTGGAATCAGAACAGAAGATTTCAAAATGAATGCTTTTAAGTATGTGGTGCAAAGAAGAAATTGCAGCAAATTAATTCCAGTCATATGCTTTTACTTTCTTTGAAAACAGAAAAAAATATTTTCAAAAATTATACTTCAAAAGAATGCTTTATTTTTTTCTTTAGCACAGGCTACCTTGGTAACATCATGACATTTCTATTAGAGATACATCCATGGCCCATGAATTACCTCATTCACACTTATTATTCTGATTGAAGGCATAATTTCTTCCTTGAAAGAATACTAATGAAGATATTCATTCCAAGGGCACTCCATCAAATCTGTTTGAAGTTTAAATTGCGATATTTCAGATCAATAGAACATAAAATGGCTATAGGTTTGCTTATATAAATTAATATATTTAGGAATAAGCATTATTACAAGGTGACAGACAGAAGTTTGAATAGCTACCTATTGCTTTGTTAATAGATACCAATGTTCCTGCAGTTTTTTCTGCTTGGCTTCATTGTATGCCTCAAAATTCAGAAAATTATCCAGAAATCCTAGAAGTTATGAAGATTTAGGTCCTGATCCTAAAACCAACTCTTCATATATTACTTTTCTATACAGATGAAAGTCAAGAAGTCATTTGTTAATTAAAAAAAATATTATCTTCTCTACACTTGTACATTTTGAATAAAAATAAAGGTAGCTGTTTTCCCTTGAAGTTTCCCACTGATATCATTCAATCTCTGTAGATATTTAGGATATTCCAGAGAATTCTGAATGGCATTGGGTGGTTATCTTTAAGGCTCTAAGCCTTATCTAACTCTTGACTGTTTATAATTTTGTGTAGACACGTCCAGAACAGAACTCAAGCCTTGCTACTAATTTATTAGTTTATCTCCAGAAAACAAGTTTTGTGGCTCCTGAAATACTGTGAATATGCTGTAGTTGATAGCCTCAGTCAATTGGAAACAGCATGAAAAGAGTTCAAACAATAAATTGAAATAATTTTAACTTGATGCTGCAAAAAAAACAATAATGCAAGAGCTATATTACAGAAAGAATAAAATATTTCTGAAGTCTTGGTATGAAAATGTTATTTGAATCATACATGTTTTTCCCTTTCTAAAGAAAATATCATTATGATAATCCGTGTCATTAGAAGAGCAAAATCAAATTTTCCAAATCTGAAAGTCCAAAAACAGTAATAAGATTAAGTTATGGCAACTGTACTAATATCTAGTGATGACATTTCAGCAGCTATAGCTATTTCTGGATGGTATTTCATGAACATATTTCAGCATACATTGTTTGATTCAGAGAATCATAGAATGGTTTTGGTTGGAAGGAACCTTAAATATCATCTAGTTCCAGCCCTCCTGCCATGGGTAGGGATGCCATGGAATCCTATTGCCCAGAACCTCATCCAACCTGGTCATGAATACTTTCGGGGATGGGGCTTCCACAGCTTCCCTGTGCAACCTTTTCCAGTGCCTCACTATGCTCTACTAAAGATGTTTTTCCTTCAGTCTAATCTAAATCTGTTCTCTTTTAATTTAAAACCATTCCCCCTGGGCCTATCAATATCTGCCTATTTAAAAAGTCCCTCTTCATCTTTATTGTAGGCCTCCTTTAGATGTAGAGAGGTTGCTGTAAGGTCACTCTGGAGCCTTCTTTTCTCCAGGATGAACAATCCCATGTGTCTCAGCCTGTCTTCACAGGAGATAATTTTCTTTGACAGTCAATAGGCTAAGAGATATAGTTTCAGCAACGTCCTTTGGAACACAACAACTGTTTCAGCTGCTTAACTTGAAATTTATGCAGATTCAATAAAATCACTGCATCTCAAAATTTTTAAGCAGAACACTTTTTTTGTCTGTTTGTTTAAATTTACTTACTATAAGAATGGTTATCCAGGTACAGAAGATTTAATTAATTTAAAATTTAATTCCATAGTAATTCATTAAAATAATTAAAAGAGAAATAAATTTAATTAATGGGTGATCCTTTCTAACTTCATGTGGAATCCTGGGGGTGTACTAATCTTAATTGGAAGGCCTGTTTTCCTTTATGTTATGCTTCATCTTCTTTTATGCAGCAATTAATTTAGCTGTTTTGTAGTTACTCTCTTCCTAAAGTTAAAGATGGAATCACAATGCATTTCTAAAATTGGGAAATACAGTAGAAAAGGAGGAAAATTCATGGTTCTATTCAGCTCAAGAAAACTGAAAAGATCAAACTAATACTCTTAACCAACTTCCATCATTTCAAGTATGTCATTTCAGAACAAGGGCAGATGTGCAGCTTGATTATTCTGGCTTGTCCATCACTGCAACTTGAAAAGCATCAGTAACTGAATCTCAGAATATTACCTGAGTATATACCAGAACATAATTTCATAGAATGGTTTTGGTTATCTTACTCTGGCAGTTCTAAATTTAAGTCAAACCTTTGTCTATGTTGGAGGGAGAAAAGTTTAAAAATAACTGAGTTATCATGGATTTCCTCTTCATAAAATGCAATTATCTTAGTTATAGACCCACTTCTTAACACAAAGCACTTTACCAAGGGGAAAATACTGAGAATGTCTTCCTATATTTCTGCTTACTCCACTTATGCCAAATAAAGTATCTCACATCTAATGGGGTAACTCCAGTGAGAGAGTAACAGAAAGAGTGCTCTGTTAGCTCCGGTTCCAAGAATCCATTAGATAAACTGAATAAGAAAGGGCATATTGCTTTTCCATTTTTCATCTTTTTTTTTTTTCCCCTTTTGGTTGATCTGGTATATGGGATTTTAGAGAAAAAAAAGAAAGAGAAAAGATCATAGGGCAGTTTCCGGACCATGTCTAACTGTTCACTGACATTTCATAGTTTTTCTACTTGATTGCATTATGACATATATAAACAACACAAAAGCTGTTCTCTCTCTAGTACACAATCCCATTTTCATGCAGATTCCTTTCTAAATCACAGAAAATTAGCATTCTGTTTGAGATATCAAAGGAAGTACAGTTTCAAGCATCATATGTAGAAAAAGTAGATAAATGTGATCACACAAGTGTATAGAAATCAGTGGGAAGCAAAGTGCATTAGAGAAGACAAGAAAATAAAAGGGAAAGATTTCAATGGAATTCAGCAGAACACCTCTTTCAAACAGAATATTAGCTTGGGTGAAGAATGTCACAGTAAATTATCTAAATATAGGAAAAGAAGAAGAAAATTTAAGATTACTATACTAATCTTAGGACCTATTTCTACCCATACTATTTTCTAAATTTTAAGTGAAAAATATATGTTATAATTATTTTTGGTTTTCTTTCAACTCAAATATAAGTTTACTAAAACAGTAAATGAACAAGTTTATAAATATTTCATAAAATTGTGATGACATAACAAGGCAAAATATGAGACTTTTCCGTACGAGTATAAACATTGGGACTACCAAAGAAGAAAACAAAGACATGAGGTTACATGCAGGACCGCACACATTGCAGAAAAAGAGGAGCTGGGTAATCCCAAGGAATTACAACCAAGTAGTATACTATCACAAATATACAAAATTATTGCCAAAATTGAGACAAATATTAACAGTATTAGGGACAGATCAGAATCCCTTTTTCTTGGAAGTGGGTGAAGAAGATACTCATATCAAGAGAGAAAAGAAAACATGGAGAAGAAAGAAATCTACTTCTGTTATGACTTGTTTTGTAAGGAACACTCAAGCCTGGTCATTCTAAGAGTAATCAGGAACTGTAGTCATCAGCACTAATTGTATGGCATGAATTCCACAGTACTGCTCACCCACAGTCAACATGATATAAGGTTGTTAAGGACTGATAGTTCTGAATGCATAGTAAAAACTGATATAGAGGATAAGTATCCTGTATGAATGCATAGCAACATGATCTACTGGAAAGGATTCTTGTCCATTTCTCTGACATCCTAATGCCCAGATATTTTGAATTTTCAATATACCTTTATTCTTATTGCTACAATATTTTCTGATGGAGCAAAAGCATAAAAAGACACAGGAGTGAAGCAGATGGGATAAAGGAAGTGGAAAAATTCCTGATCTCTTATTTATCAGAACTTGAGTTATTTTTTTACTCTCAGCCAAAAAAACCCCACTCATTTAAGTTCCTAATGCCTGTAAGAGGTAAAATCTGGGCTATAATTTCTATGACACTCTCGTAAAATATCTTCTCTTTTTCTGTTTCTCTAGTTAACTTTTATTCTGAGTTTCTGTATTTCTTCTACCAAAGACAATATTCCCTTCAGTTCCCTTTCCCATATATCTTGAAATACAAATGATCATTTACATCCAAAAATTTTTGACACAGGCATTTCTTTTCACAAGCCTCCCTATTTTCTCTTATCTGCACAACTACCATTTTTCATTTTCTCAGCACTTATACTGTTGTTGTTGAAGTTATTGTTTAAATAAAATTTATTCCCCGAACTGACCATCACAAATATCCACTCCTGACCCAGTACTTTTTAAAACTCCAATGGGAAGAAAAGTAGGAGAGAAGAGAAGAGGAAGAGGAAGAGGAAGAGGAAGAGGAAGAGAAGAGAAGAGAAGAGAAGAGAAGAGAAGAGAAGAGAAGAGAAGAGAAGAGAAGAGAAGAGAAGAGAAGAGAAGAGAAGAGAAGAGAAGAGAAGAGAAGAGAAGAGAGGAGATGCATTATGACTATTTATTAATTTTCATAATATTACTGATAAAGCTTCCTTTTACATGTTCTGTATGGTGTATGCATTTCATAGAAGGTAAAAAGTGGAGAGCATGGAAAGCAACTTCATTAGCTGATTTTTCTCTTTAAAAACTATCTACTCTTCTTATTAGAACAATTTTTATAAAGCATTAAATTATTGTCTCTAGCTTGTCGATAATTATAGTAATTAATTCTGGTTTTATAGTCCAAAACTTTTTAACTCCCCAGCTTAGCATGCTTCACTTCTGATAAGAACACTTTCTTTAATATAGTACTCTCCAACCCTGATAAAAATGTTATTACAATATTTTACAGTATTTTGCAAGATATGATCCTTAATTCTAACTCAGTTCTACTCTAAGCCTTATCAGACAGAGAAAACTAGTAATTAGAAAGGCAAAGGTCAAAGATAGGCAGGCTCACTGCCTTAATTTGGAAGTTTCTTTTGTAGCCATTCAGAAATTATAGTGTCAGTGAAACAACAAACAAGTTGGTTTTGACCTTATAAAGTGACCAGAGAAACAAACGAACAAAAAAAAAGTTAATTTATAGCTGGCTTTCACTGCCAAAAAATAAATGCTTTTATAGCAGGCATACACTACCAAAACAATATGTGCACTTCAGCTCCAGATTACAGACACATACATGGAATTTTCTGTTAACAACTGAACAGCTACTAGTGTATTTATTCAACTGCCCACACAGAGACATAAAATGCCATTTGAGATTCTGTAAGGTATCTGAGATGTGTACGTGATAGTAGTATGTGACAAAGGACCTATGGAAAACTTTGAATTTCTACAGGAGCTGCTGCAGGCTGAGAGAGTTTTTCTCTAAAGTTTTTATTACCTTTGGATGTCATGCTGAGAAAATGAGCTATGTCTCTGTTTCAGGTGACATAGATTTTTGTACTGAATGCATTTTGTCTGACTACAGTGACATCCTGGATTCTTACTCTTCATGTAGATGCTTGCATGAAGATGACTGTACTCATGTTAAAAATCTGAAACTCAGCTACAAATATAAATTCAATTTATTTCACCTAATTTTAACTTACTTATAGCTTATAGTATCTAATCTACTGGAGCAGTTTATGGATTTAGTAACGTATGTACATATATTTAATATAATTCGATTGGCTGCAGTGTAGCTGAGATACCCAGAGGGAACCAGCAGATAAAGAATTTGTAAAAAATCCCATTTCTCTGCAGAGACAGTTGGATATCAGTTGGAACATCCTAGCAGACCTCAGGTGACAAATTTCCAAAATTTAAGCAATGGATCAAGCTGCTATAGCTCCTTCATGATGAACCTGCTGGGATAGTCACCACTATTTGGTGATATCTCCAATCCCAAAACAACTAGTAATGAAACAAGTGTGTAATTAAATCCATTTTAGATCATTCCTTGAAAATAAAGAAAGCAAATGATGGTTAAGAAGAGTCACCAACTAGAGAGAAAGAACCTAGAATAAGTATAATTGCTGCTTACTGGCTACAGTTTGATAATTACATACCACTTTAAAGTTTTGAAAAATTAATCCACCAGCCCTATTCAGTAGTATAGATATGTATAGCAAGATATAGAGAAAGCAAGGTGGAATCCTATGGGATGGGCAGCCACTTATTCTGTCCATCCATCTGTGAAAAGACTGTCCATGATTGAACACTCAACTTCTATCCTGTCTTCCAGCTAGGCATATGCAAATAAAAGGAAAAATAAAGGCTACAAAGAAAAAATGGAACAGAACAGGTGGTGTGATCAATGCAGAACTTTTAGTGATACTATCTAAGTAGTTAGTTGTAGATGAAAGGATTTCTGAGTTTATGCAGACACTCATGGAGGTTTTATTTATTTCTGATGTTTGAAAATCGGAAATATTAAAAGTTGGATTGGATTATTCTTTATGAATTTATCTCTTCAAAATGCCAAGAAGCTAATATATCTCTTATAGCATTTGCTGTAAACATTACATGGATGCCTGATAGCGCCAATCTCAAAATGAAATTTAAACAATGTTTCTTTAGGGCAAATCCACTTTTCTAATAACTTTTATTACTAACAATGCTGCATTTACTATTGGATTGAATAACCCTAATCAACAACTAGGCTAGAGCAAAAAATAAATTCCCAAAGGTTATATGAGATTACTTTCTGAGTTGTGACTTTCAGAAGAGATTTCTTTTGCTTGTATACAAAGTCTTGAGTTTCAGCATTTCAAGTATCATATTTTATGTAGTGAATCATCACCTAGAGAAGATTCATTTTGCTTCATGATTGTCATCTGAAATATGGGCATCTAATTTGAATTATTTAAGAGATCCTTCTATATTCACTTTTGATGGTTTTTTGTGTAGTTGCCCCATTCTCAGTTAGCTGTGAATTATACCTTGAGCATGTACACAAATAAAGCTTTCACTCCCAACCTCCACAACCAAAGAAAGGATCTTTTGAGGAATTCTGAGACTGGTGTTGGTCATAACGGTAAGAGAAAGACGAAACATGAAATGAAAACAAATATGGGAAAAAAGATTGCAGAGTACACTGTATTGCCGTAATTTTAACAGCTAAAAAAATCTATTCACATCTGTTGTAGAGAAAATTTTCCTTTAAACACAGATTCCTTAGGATAGCCACAACCACAGAAAAGTCAATGTAAGAATTTAATTCTATGATAAATATTTATCTTCCGCCGGACTAATTCCTATTAGCCATGCTTTACTTTAGTATTTATGAATCCAACCCACCTAGATATTAATCTGCTTGACGGTGCTAATATCCTGTTGTGTACAATCTTGTTTGTGTGCCCTATAACCCGTTATCAAACAAATCCCTATTGCCAGAAGGAAAAATTGCGATAGAATTTTAAAGATGGTGATGGAAGAAGACTTTGAGATGATAATTTACTCTTATACCCTGTAGAAAACAGATGATAAGATAAAGTTAATTAATTTCCACTTCAAATCCCATGCTTTGTGTAATTTATTTTTTAAAACAAACGAACATTTGTTCTCAATGAAGAGCGTGTAGTTGTGGAAAAGCTAATTATTACCCTTGATAACTTGGTCCAATGGCAATTTGCTCCAACTCTGCTTTAGCAACTATTAATTTTCCTCTGTTTTAGCTAACTAATCAACATGAGCTTGCTTTGCTTTGCTTTGCTTAATTGCAATTTGACTTTTTCCCCTCAAATTTCTCTCCATAAACTTTGTACAATATTCATCTTTTATCCACTTGGTTTTGCAAACAGCCTGTTATGCCATACTGAGTCCAGGGAATTACAGTATTTTAAGTCCAAATCAGTAGAATTTCTTTCATTATTCTCCAGTTTAAATTCAGAGGGAAAAAAGAATGTGTGGACAGGCTTCAACATCACATAGCATTAAATGTAGTTAAGGAATCATGCTTTCATACATGTTAAATGTAACAAAAGGCAAAAATATGACTGATGTCATAGCCAGCTGTGGTTGACACTCTCATCAGCCTGAGTAAATATCTATTTGGTAAAAAGCAATTTTGACTACAAATACAGATCAATGCTAAAAGCCATACTTGTAAATCTCAGGTGACACTTTTACTTACTGAAAAATAAAACTCATGTCACTGTCAGTGTTCATTGATATTTTAAAGCTTTTCCCTTGTTTCATATAGTGGCATTAGTTCCACCTGTGTTGTTACATTTGTCTGGGTATGAGGGGGGTTGGTGTTTGTATATGACAATTAAAATGTTCATATTTGGTACTCAGGTGAGGATTTGACTAGACCAAGTTAATAGATACAAGAGGCAAAGCTGACAAAAGTTGATAATCCTTTTTAGTTGCCTATGAAAAAAAGGAACTGGTGAACAGAGAAGCAAACAAAGACATTAAAGGAAGGGAAAAAAAGATTATGCACCCAAACTCACTTTAGTGTTAGGCCATTTGATTCTTTATAAAACAGGAATCATAACAAACCAAATCATTCAATCATGCACTGATGTCTTGCAATAGGGAGGCAAAAGTAATCTAGACAATTAAAACAATTAAAAATTAAAACAATTTTTCTAATGGCATAGCTTGGCTGGCACTTTCTTAAAATGGGCAAGGGGCAGGGGAGGGAAGTAGCCTTTCTGGATGGATATAGAGTAGTTTCTTACACAAATTCAGAATCATGAGGAGCAACGCCAACTGGCAGGGTTCAGTGTGGACATTAGAGCAAAAAAAACAGGAATGCATGATATTCTGGTGAACCCTATACTTTTGGAAAATAGATGTAAAGTACCAAGGCACCTGAATCCTTACTTAATGGGGTGTCAGCATAAGACAGTAGATTTTGATGCAGATTTTAAGCCTTTCTGCATACTACATTTTATGCCATCCCCCACCCCCAAGTTATTAATACAGTATGACTCCTTTAAAGTAAAGAAAGGCTTTCTATATATTAGTGTAAGTTTCAAGAAGACAGTTATTGCTTCAATAATAGCTGTGAAAACTCAAAGAAAAATATAAATTTCAAGTAACTCCTTAAGGATGATGGGCTTGTGAGGAAGGTGTTTATTTCATCTCTCTACACACTGATAATGACAAAGTAATTAAAGCTTTACACATCTTATTCTCGACTTATTTGCTGTCTTGAAGCTGGCATCTCCTTTAACACTCCTAAATATTGTGTTAGAACATTAACTTATAAGAATCCAAGGCAATTTATTTCAGAATTGCTGTAAATTGGAAATAATTAATATTATTTTAATATCTAATTCCACAGTAAACTCCTGATTGCTCTTTCTCTTAGAAATATACTTTAACATGGGGTATTTTTTTCCTAGTGCAATAACAGAAATTAAACAGTTTTGAAAAATTAGGACAATCATGTAGAACAACATTAGCTAGTGTGAGAGACAGTTATAACTTTTAATCTAACCTTGAACATAATATAACATGAAATATTATATGACAGTATATGACTATTAGAATAGAAACACTAATTTCTTTCTCACTTCTTCAAAAAAATCACATGAAGATACAAATTAATTGTACTTCAATAGACTTAGTTGAATAGCTTTTGCAAAATTAAATTAATAGAAAAATTATAGTTTTTCACTTATAGAAAATAATATACCAAGACTGCAATGTTTGGAATCTAAGCTATTTTTAATAGCAGTTTTAACCATCAAAAACAGTTCATTTTGGGAAGTGAGATATAGGAATTGGTTAATTTTTTTTTGTCATATAACCTGTGACAATATATTTCTTTTATCTGAACATTTATAATTTATATGAAGTTTATGAAAAATAAGCTAATTCCATTAATAATAAATTAAAAATTATGACCTGACATTTTATAAGAAATTAAATAAGACAAAATACTAAGAAATCAAGTACACAAGAAAGCCAGTCTCTAACACCTAAGCATCTAGAAATTTATGCAATTAAAAATATTGACAGCAGAAAATTACCTGTTTGTCTTTCAGTGGTTGGTTCCTCATTGAATTCTTTATATCTGCTCTAGGATCTACTGGATAATAAGTTGTCCTTTCAACATCCTTCTGCTCAGAGAGATGTGCTATCAGAATTGAATTAAATAAAAAACTCATAGGTGAAGAGCTGTTCAAAAATTTTCTTAAGAATCATCAATTCTGTATTTGACTTTCAGTTTCCCCATGACAAAAATTTGTGGAATGAAATTTAGGTATACTGCTAGACCATCGATTGAATAGCATCAGTTTAAATGACAAAAACATGTCAGTGCCCTAAAAAAACTTTTATTTCTGAATAAGTTTTTGGTAGAAAAAACTTGGTGCTGAAAAAAATTGGTACTACAAAAATGAAAAAATAAAGACCATGTTGAAATTTTTATATCCAGAAATTAATTAATTTTTAATTTATAATGACCTTAAAATAATCATCATTACTATATCTGGCTGTAATAAGGAATCTTTTAAAGTATTTAGTCTGATTTTTCTTCAGAGTTATTCACATTACCTGTGGGGACTATTAGCATTTTCATTTTTAATATACATTCCCTGGAAATAACTTCCTTTCTGTTTAATTAAATAAACACCTTGAAGTCATCTCACTTGTAGCATAGTTGCACCTCAAGAGATTATGCACTGAGGTGCATAATCCTTTGCCATCTTTTGCTGCATTCACTCAAGTAAAAATGAAAGATGGCTGAACTCATTCACTAGGGAGGAACAGGCACTATTATGGTGTTTTGCCTTTCTATCAACAGGTAAAATTATTAAGAATGGTAATCAGATAGAAAAAAAGCCAGGAATTTATAACACACATACCATTGCAAGCAGAAAATTTTGGTTTTTATTTTGATCGAAGTAAACACTTTTTTGTACAAATATATTTGGGTGTTCCTTGCTATGCTGACATTACATTGTGATTTGCAGTGGTATCACTGTCCAAGATTTATCTTTGCTTTTGCAAAAGATGTGGTGATCTATGGAAGATATCCTATAAGGATGTTGTATCATTCCAAGACAATTTCAGATGTTCTAAGTAATATTAAAAAAATCAAGATAAAAAAGTAATATTTCAAAGTATAATACTTATTTCTTTAATTATATTAAAATTTTCCTCTTTTAGGAATAATGGGCATGATTAAAACAAAAATAATAAAACTGTATGCCAAATCCAGAATTGTAGAAAACAGTTTTTCAAACTGAAAAAAAAAAAAAAGAGAAGAATCCTTTGAAAATTTTGTATCTTTATTTACATTTGCTACAAGTGTTATTTGAAATGTTATCTGTCTTCAACTGTCTTATTTGTAATGGCAACATTTAGTTCTCTCCCTACCAATTACAAAAGTGATTTTTTTCCCATGTCCTAATCCTGAGAGACAGAAAAACATGTGTCTGCAAACACTTAAGACTGTGACACTGAATATAATTGAATTTAGAAATATTTCTAAATAAATTAAGCAAGATTTTTCCTAGAAAATTAATTCTATGACAACACTGATGAAAATGAGGAACAATAGCAAAACTGTTTTCATAATATGCCCTGTTTTCATAATACATAATAGTGCATGTAACTCACCCACTTCCAAAAGGAGTTATTATATATGGATAAACATCAATAGCACAATCTATATATCCAAATGTTGCAATGCAAAACATTAAAACCCTGTTCTAAAACTTAGCTGAGTTCTTTATTTATTCAATGAAAATAATTAATTTAAGGATTAATTTAAGAATGAGGAATGTAAGATGACTTGTGCTTAGCTTAACATCTGAAGATATCTACATTTTTCTTATATATTAAGACAGATTCTTGCTGCTCAAATTTCTATTTTTTGAGATTATGAAATTTGCCTAAGCAAAGAAAAATGACAAAAAAAAGAAAACAAAATTGAAAAGCAACATCAAAGAAAGTTTATGTTTCCAATCAGTGCTATTTCGGTGCAAATAATTTGATCTGTTAAAGTGAGATATTTCTATAAAGATTAATATATGGAACAAAATGTTCAGTGTCATGACAGGCACATGCTCATTGTACTTCAATTTTTTTTTCTTCATTGTCGGCTGTTCACTAAATTACTAATTAAATTATGAAAATCATTTGGCTTAGACTTCAGTAGCAAGCCTTCCAGGATGGTTTTCAGATTCAAAAGAACAATTTTTCAACAGGCTCCACTTAACCATGATCCTCACTATATTTTGCTGAAATCTCAACTCAGCATTCATCAGCACTCTTTTATCTATGTATTTTCTACACACTTATTTTCCATATCTGTGTTTTCTTTCATTTTGCATCTTCTCAGTGTCTTACTTTCTCTATAAAACTGACTTGATTTTCAATCCACACGCTACTTCACCTTTGACACCTTGTTCTCACCTCCTCACGAGACGTTCCCTCCAATATTAATCAACCCCTAGATTATTATTATTCTGGGATAAGGTCTTAAATTTATGGTTGTTGGTACACTGTAAATTACTGCAATTATCATAAAGTATTGAGAAGCTTTGAAGATTAGCCTGCTAATCACACTCCTTTAATATCCTCTCCTTTTTTTCTTACTTCCTACTTCACTGCATATCACTGAATTTAATTCTTTTGTGACTATCATTTCTTTATTTTATATTAAGAATATTACAACACTTCCGTAATTCTGTGCGTGGTCTTATATCTTTCTCCTATAAATATTAATGCAACCATTGAGAAAAATCCAGACAGAAATCATTGTGGCTATCCATAAATAGTTTAAAACCAGTTATATAATAAAAGTAATCTGAGATACTTATATATGTTCCGGCTATAAGCAATACAGAAAAATTAATATCTTCAAAGACTGTCAATTTCCCTACTTCTGTTGCCTGGATTTTCTGCCTGGAATGCCCTAACCCTCTCATCACCCCAGGTATTTTTTTACTGTATTTTCTTTTCAAAATCAGTATTTTTTAATCCTTAGCAGTATATTTACCTCATGAATTTAATTTTTGCGTGGTAAAGAGCTTAAATTTATTTTCTTTGTCCTTGTAAAAATGTATGTGTCCTATGTACATACAGTTTGTGTAATACAAGCCAAAAATGCCAGTATTGAAAGAAGAATTGTGGGGAGTTATCCCTTGCAGAAATTTTCCAGTCTTTGCCTTTCAATTAGATTAATTTTGTGAATCTCTATACCACCTTCTGATGAGATCCAGGTCACTCTGCCAATATAAAGACCTATAATTGCAAGGTTATCAAGATCCATTAATGAATTGATAAAACAAAATAATATCAACAGGATATAAACTAGCACTCTTTCCTATATAACTGTCAGAGTATTATGTTAAAGTTTTCAAATCAAACTCTTCTATTTATAGGTAGAGAGAATGGTGCAAAGAATTTGTAGCCTAGCCAGGATGTAGAAGTTCAGAAACACAGTTATTGTAAACAGGCCAGCAGATGCTAACATCAATGCCTAAGGAAGGAATGAAGGATGAACTAAGTCCAGTTTTACTGTATAATCATTGTCAGGAAATAGAATGTTTTCCAAACTTCTATGAAATAAGTTCATTTTTTTTCCTAAGACAGATTTTCAGGAAAAACTTGTCTTTTCTCAGATACTTCTGGGCAACAAGGCTGGTGAAAGGTCTGGAACACAAGTCCTATAAGGAGCAGCTGAAGCAGCTGGGGATTGTTGAGCCTGGAGAAGAGGATACTCAGGAGGCAATCGTAGACAGAGGAGGGTTGGGCTCTGCTCCAGGGAGCCAGCCACAGGACAAGAGGACAGAGCCTTAAGCTGCACCCAGGGAGGTTTAGGCTGGACATTTGGAAGTTCTTCACAGGAAGGGTTTGAGTGGGTGCTTGTCTTATCTGTTTCCTTTCTACGAGACTGAAACAGGACTATTGTTTGACCTTCTGTTTTCTCCCTCATTTTTAAGGCTAGGAAATATAAACTTGATCACAACACAAAAAATAGTCTAAATCAGTGGTGTCCCAAACTGTTTATCATCCACCCTTGTCAGTGAAAGTTTTCTGATTGTATGCCCTCAATTTAAGTCCAATTATTTATAAATTTTATATGAACTATGTACTACTGAACTTCCAGTATTTTCTTCCTAAACCACAATGAATCAGGATCAGCATCCTTGTCTGCACCCCAGATTGCAGCTCACTTATCTAGGTGGGAGTAAGGAAGGAAAAAATTTCTTCAGTAATTCTCCTCCCCCCCCTCCACCCTCCCCACCCCTGCCCCCGCCAGGGCTGGGAGGTTAGTGGTGGGGAAATAACTTTAAAAATTATTTTATAATTTTATTGTTTGCTTCTTCAAGAACCCCTAAAATCCATTTCACATAATAAAGTCTCCAACTTCTGTATGAGAAGACAAGAAAGTCAAAACAAATACCTTTGAATATTCTCCCAATCAAAATAACAAAACAGATAGCATCAATTTAATCTTGAAAAGACACGTACACTGAAGTCTCTCTCTTACATTCCCATAACAGAAGTTTCCTTGACAAATATGATCTGTTCTGCTGAAGACACGATCTTCTTGGCTTTCATTCAGAAAGATTGTTTTCCTTTCTTATACACAAAACATTTAAGGTTTTTCTGCACATCTTCAGAAAAGTAATTTTAAACTATTTCCTGTATTGGCATCCTAGCTAATAATTGCAGTCTAACACTAGGACTTCTAAGATTATCAAGAATTCATTGGTAAAAACTGCTGTGTCAGCTTCAGTTCCTCAAACTCCATGCAGTCTCAGCAGAAGAGAGGGCTACCATTAACATCAGTGCTCCTATTTTGTAGATTTAGATTTTCTAGTTCAGGTAATCAAACTTTCAGTGTGTTTGGTCTCAGCCAGAACTACAGATCTAATAACGAGGAGAGGAGATGAGGCTCCAATTAGGGAATTGTAATTGTTCATTAAAGTCCACTTATCTCAAATATTATATTACATGAAAATTACAGTGGTTATCCCTCATATATATTTAGTTAGATAATCACCAGTTTGTTTTTTGTGAGGTTTCACACAATTCAGAATCTGAAAATATTTATAGATGTATTAGTTTTTAATAGATATGTTTTCACCAATTTGGCTGATAGCGTGCTAGGCTTCACTAAGTCTTTTCAGGCTATCAGACAAAAGTCAAAACCAATAGCAAAATACTTTAAAGTGTCAGCAATTTTGAAGGAGATGATAGATAATCTGTTTCTGAAGCTATTTGGCAACAAATGCATCTTAGCATAATTTAAATTATTTTTTCTCTGTATATTACTTAGGAACTTTTTTCTTAATTTTCCTCTTCAACCAAGCTCTCTGTCTGCAGGACTATTCAGTACAGAGAATCTTCATATTATACTTATGTTCTTAAGAATTTACATGACCTTAAAATGTCCTTCTGAATTATACTCTTTTTCTGCTTGCATATAACTTTTGTTTCAAATTTCACTCTACTTATATCATCCAGTTTTCATATTTTTCTAATTGATTAGGTGCTAATTTCTTGTTAAGCTCAAATTCAGCCATAAATGAGAACATTATTGTACCAGATTGTTGTCTTCATGAATGTAATTGCTAATTTAAGTATGCATATTATTTATTAAAAACTTGAATGATATACTATTAAACTTATGAGTTTATAAAATAAAAAATATAAGTGTATGGAAATTTAGAAAACAATTTAATCTAACAGGATTTCATGAACATGAGGCAGCACATCTATTTGTCTAGGTATTCAGTAGTTATTGTACAATATTGAGCTGCCGGAAAAAAACACAAAACCAAATGAAAGGGGAAATCATATAAAAGAAGAGCAAAATTCCAGGGAAATTGTTTTGCATTTCATATTCTAAGAATTGACTACACAACTCCTTTTTGTGTATCTTATTGGGAAATTTTATGTACCTCACTAGGAGACATTAAAATGGAATTGCAGGTATCCACACCTAAGAGACTGTCCTGAAAACAGCTACTAGAATGTGCAGTTATTATCTAGCCTCAAAATCTTGGAATCCTGAAAACACCTATGATTTTGATTGATATTTTTCTCAGGGATCTAAATGTTCCTTTACTTCACATACCAAACAGCAAAAGGTTCTGGAATAGACGCAAGTCTCAAATGTATTCAGAAATAAGACTTTGCCTGGGCACATCAAGAACCTAATTTGGCCGACATTCTCAGAATACACTTAACAGAGCTTTAGACAAAATACTACTGTGTTTAAATGTAATTTAGTTTTCTTTTCTTATTGAGGAGTCAAAGTACTCAAATGAAGGTAGATAGAGGTTAGATTTCTGAGTGGTAAATACTCAGTTCCTGTATTTCTTTAGATCAATTTGTTATTTTTACTGTATACTGTAGAAGTCCCAACCTAAAGTGCTAAATTCTCTTCATGAATCCTAAGGGTAGTTAAAAGCACATCCTATGATTTCATCTTTCAGTTTTAGGGTAACTACATAAAATAGGCCTTCCACATTTATAACACTGTCTTTGGTATTGGTCTTCACTTTCTTTCCCTTCTATTTCCACAAGTAATGTGCATAGCATATTGTATTTTTTGGTTTTGTATAACTTTTCACATTGAACAGTTATGTTAAAAATAATTATCCAAATTCCCATCACACTAAAAAGATATGAAGAGGTAAATGAGGAGTGTAAATTATCTAATGATTTAGGAAGTACAAACTGCAGTATTGTGATAACACTTTCTTCCATAAATCATAATTATTATAATTATGATAATTATTAAGACAGAAAACTGCTAGATATTTAACCTAGCAACATGAATCCTACCTAGTTTGTCCAAAAAATAAAATATACTGGTGTTATGTTTTGTGAAAATTTATCATTAATTGATATATGAAATTTTGGGTTTACCCTGGCTGGTAATAAGACTCACACAGCTGCTTGCTTACTCTCCTCACACCTGGATGAGGAAGAGAATCAGAAAGGTAAAAATGAGAACACTTGTGGACAGGTAAGTAAGGGAAATGCTCAAGCAAACAAAACAAGGAATTCATTCACCACTTCCCTGAGCAGAAAGGTGTTTGGCCATCTCCAGGAAAGTAGGGCTCAATCACAAATAACTGTTACTTGCGAACATAAATGTCATAAAACACAACCAAAAAACCAAAACACCCTGAAACAACAATACAACAATAACAACCAAAAAAATTAACAACCCCCCCCCCCCCAAAAAAAAATCACAAACAAAAAACCCAACGAGAACAACAAAATAAGTTATGGGTTCTTATCCATAGACTGTAAGTTTTTCAAGATTAAACTGTTTAAAAATATTAACTTCTTATGCCATTTCTGACCATTTCGTGGCTTTGTTTATTTCTTCTGTTGGGTTGAATTTGTCTGGCTGCCAGATTCCCACCCAGATGCTCTCTCACTCAACAAGACAGGGAAGAAAAAATAAGATGAAAAACTTATTGGTCAAGTGAAAGATAGTAAGACCACTTGCCAAGAGCACTTGGATAAAACAGACTTGTCTTGGGAAAAAAAATAGAATTTAATGTCAATTAAATTAGACTTGGATGGTGACAGACAAAGAAACTACAACAGCTTTGCCTCAACTTTAATTATTTACCTCCATTTCCCCTGCTTTGAGAGGCCTAGAGGAGACAGGAGGCGATGGTTGTTGTCAGTTCCTAACTGTTGTTCTTTGACACTTTTTCCTTCTCATACCTTTCCCCTTCTCCAGAGAAGGGTTCTTTCCAGCAGTTTTGCAGGATAAACTTGAAGAATAAGTCTCCAATGGCTGTAGCTCCTGACAGAACTCAGTCCTTTGTGGCCTTCCACGGGCTGCAGCTTACTTCAAGAAATATCTGTGTGATCCACCATGGTCCTCTCTATCAGCTTTAGGGAAACCCTTGATACAGAACCTAGAGCATATCCTCCTCCTCCTCCTCCTCCTCCGACCTTGATGTTCACATGGTTGCTTCTAATTATTTTCTTCATACCTCTCTGCTTGTGAGCAACATTTTGCCCATTCCTCAATAAGTCTTCCCATCAAGACCCATGACTGCAGGACTCAGCCATTCACTGTGGTCAGTCTGCTGGAGCCAGCTGGAACTGTGTCCAACGCAGGGCAGCTCCAGCCTCTTCTCACAGAGCCCACCTCTGCTACCAAAACCTTGCCCCCGACATCCCATTCAACTGTATATCAGTACACTTAAAAATTAGATCAGTTCTGAGAGCAAAGAGCAAAGGTTCAATGTAAGTTGGCCATTCTGATCAATGAAGCTATTTTCCCAGGCAGATAATTCAAAATATGTAGAGTAAATAAGAATACCACAGACAACAATACTTGAAGGCTTACAGATATGAAAGACTCTGATTTTTGATAAAGGACAGAGCAGAGTTTTCAATCAATATTTTCCCTATTTTTTTTCAATCCATTTAATAGGAGTGACAAAAATAAAGCAGGATAAAGTTCAAAATGAAAAGATCCCATCTTGATATAGTGAAAACAGCTTTCAAGTAATTTCCTTTGCACAAGGGAAATTCTTTTTCTTCTTTAGAAATTGTATAGAGTGGAAGATGACTTTTTGAAGTTACTCATTACTCTAAGTGCTACCTTATTCTCAAATCATCTGTGATAGAGGCTAATCAAAACAGTATCCAAAGGGCACCCATATACGAAGGCAGCAGAAAGAGTTGTATAAAGATTTAGTATTTTTTACAAATAGCAAACACAGGATGCTTGTAGATGGTATGATAAGAAAAATAGCAGAGTGACTGAAAACAAGTGGAAGAACAGATATGTATTAACTATTCAAGTGGTAATGCTAAATAGATGGCATGGATTTGGGTGTCCAGTCACATGTATACACATCTAGTGTCATCACTATCAAAGGTCATATAAGGGCACAAAGTGACACTATCAGATATAGCACAGAGACTGAGACACCTTAATATACTTATTTAGGAGCAGCATCTGGAAGCTGAGCAGGGTATCCCAGGACATTACAAATGGCACAAGACACCAATGTATAAATAACTGAACTGAGCGGATTCACGCATAAGTACATGCTCAGGAAACAAGATGTGCTTATTAAATACTATTGCTTGTGGAAAAATGTTTTTAATTTTGTAGAAAATGTGTCATTTTGTTCAATCCTATTGTAGGATGAGCCTACATCAAAGCTCTCCATATCCCTGAACTACTAAAATAGTAGCTGTGTCCTGTCTTCAGAGATGTGAGAGGCGTGAGCAGGACCTCTGTTTTCAGTAGTGTGTTCACTTCTGGATCATATGATAAAACTAAATATGGGGGTGGGGACAGGAAGGGGTCAAAGGAACAGTAGAATGTTATGAGATTAATTGTTCAGAAGTTCAGTATTTGAAAGGTGTTCAGAAAAATGTTTATTTACGTTTTTAAAGCATCTACGGTTGTGTTTTATTTATTGGATTGCTGATAGTAATCCTGGTGTATGGTTCCTTGATTGCCAGCTAATTTTATGTCATGATGGAGAGATGAATAAGCTTCATTTGTCCTAATCTGAGTTAAAACAGAGATGCTTTTCCCTGCAATAAACATGGCAAATCCTTTTTTTGGGTTTTTTTGTCTTATTTCATGCCTGGGTGGAGGCTATAAAAGAATAATGATCTTAACAAACTATGAAGTAAAACCACTAGGTTTCCTACAGCCAAATACTACATATAGAGTCTATGCAAGAACAATTTCTTAACAACAATTTTGAATTTTTAAAATGTACTGCAATTCAATTTTATCATATATAAATCTTCTTATCATTATATTTTTTCTGATGTCACACAGTCCTTTTAATATTATTAGCAATTGACACTAAAATTAGGGTTACAGAAACAAACAAACTAACTAAAAACCACAACAGCAAAAACAGACACACAAAAAAATTTCCTGTGTTATTTTTCAAGCCACATATTAACACTTTTGTTTTACTACTTGAATCCCAAGTAGGGGAGTAAATTATCAATGAGAGTGGCATTTATGTAATTTTAATTATTCTATTGATACCTCATCTACTCTTTCACACTCTCCCTTTCTCTCACAAAACACAAAATTTGGAACATGAGTCTTCCCTGAAGGCAAAAAAAAATCTGATATTTCTAGGCTATATCTTCTTGAAGATATGTTTCCAAAAGAAACCCAAACCAAAAACAAACAAACAAACAAGCAAACAAACAAACAAAACAAAAAAAAGCCACAAAACAAACAAACAAAAACCTAAAAAACCAAACCCACAAACAAACTAATAACAAAGAACCAAAGAGAGAGAAAAATCAATTTAAAACTCAATTTTTATCATTTTTCTTAAGACAACTCTTGGAAAAGTCATATGTGGCACTTTCACACAGGCAGTCAAGAGTCTTTTGTGGCTTTATTTTTTTGGGTTTTTTTCAATATTTATGGGGCAATATATTTATATTTACGTGTTACAAATTCTAATTATATCGATCAGTGTTTGAGAAGCATTGCTGTGTTTTTCTAAGAAATGTATTTTTTCTGGAGATCATTGCTTTTATTCTAAGTAGCAATGAAATTTAAACAGCTGAATTTATGTTTCATACTTACTTTATCTCTCTCCATTCAGACATTAAGGAACTCTTGACATTTTAGTGCTTTATATACCTTGTAGAACTTTCAATATTACTTAATCACGATATGTATCTGCACTATGTGTTGATTCTCCCCAAGGATTTACCAATTCAATATGAATACATTAAAAGAAAATATTATGAAAACGTTCTCTTTAAAGTCATCATATAAACCTGCATTTTCCCCAAAAAAATTAGGAACCAAGGGACACCTCTGAATAAGCCACCTTTGTCCTTGTGGGGAAATTCAGCTTGACAGGTGTTAACTACACAGTTGGTACAAACAGATCCAGGAAATTCCTAAAACACCGGTGTGAAAATTTTTAGTACAGATATTCAGGGAGCCAAATTGGAGATGTGCACTCTGTAATTTGTGCCTTGTTCTCAGAGAGGGTCTCATGGGTGGGTAGCTGGTGGATAGTGACCACAGAGTCATCAAGCTTCAAATCTCTGGTGCTTTGTCTGCACCCAGCTTGCCCCCGAGATGGACCAGGCACAGGCCAGTACAGCAGGAAAATCAACAGATTTTATTAATGAGTGCATGATGGAGCCACCCTGGGTCACTCCCTCAGGATGCCACGCCAGCTTCTGGCCAGCTGCCATCTCTGGGAACTGGCCTGATACTGGCAGCTCTCCCACCATGCAGGACACTGGACAGCCTGTGCAGAGCCTGGAGCCCCAGCTCTGAAGCAGGAGGGCTGCTTCTTTGCCCCTGAGAGCATGTGATTCCAGCTGGTGAGGTGAGAGAGGCTGGGGGAGCAGCAGGGGCTGTGCCTGGCAGGGATAGGGCTCTCTGCCCCTGCTGCTGCCACCAGCTCTCTGAAATTCATCAACAACGTAAAAATGAGTACTGTGAAATATTGAATTTGTAATCCTCAAAAATCATGTTATGAATTCAAATTTTTGTGCACAGTAGAAATAGTTCCTTTTATGATTTCAACAGATAGTACCACTCAACATTTCTAAAACTCATTCTAGACGCATTCATGGGAGTACTGGCCCTCTGCAATTCCAGCTCTCTGGACAGCAAAATATGTAGATTGTTGTGGTTACCACCAAAGCATAATTAAATTAATGGGATACTATTTTTTCCCAGTAAACAGCAGCTGCTGCAGGAACCATATTTTGTTGGTTCATATGATAACATTATTTTCTACAGTTTATATTCACAGTGCAGGAAACCATCACTTATTACCACAATGACTGAAAGTGATGTAGTTTCCATCAGTCAAAATTGCTGCAGCTTTAACAACTGTTATTTGAAATCCTAAAATTCATTTTAATGCTACATCTCAGGTTTTCTGTGGTATGAAATGTTCCTTTCTGCTTCAATGCTTTGCTGTTAATCCAAGAAATGTACTGGATGCAAGCAGCATCCTCATGATGGTGAGGAATTAGTCTTGTAAGAGCCATGTGGGGAGAAAGAATAAAGTGACTGTAGCAGCCCCTTCTGCCTGAAATCACAGAAGCCACATTCCTGAACAGTTAGCAGAAATAAGCTAATGCACTGATCTACATATATCTGCTACAACCAGCTTGTTACTTTTAAAATGCAGCCAACAGGACAAGCATAGATCTTTACAAATATTTCATGCATGTTTCATATGCAGAGCTACATTATCCCCACTTTACTGCTGGCTCTGCATTTGTGCAGCAGCCCTGCTGATCTCCCAGAGGACACAAAAGAAGGAGCTGTAATTTGCTGGTATTTTGGCAGCTGACAGTAACATCATGTTCGAATGCAGTAATAAATTCCCATTCCTTATATAAAACCACTCATCCGAGGGGGCAATAGTAGGTAAAATGTAGCTGATTTGTGTAGGTGCATCATACTGATTTATTTTTTATTTTTACTTTGAGGAATCAAGAACTTTCAGTTGCCAGAGGCAATAAATTGGACATGACAGACTAGTGAGTTGGGCAAATCCTGGGCTTATTTTTTAAGTACTACCTGACAAATTCTAAGAATTGATGAATCATCTGTGATTACGATAGTTTTATGTTAATAAAAAATCTGATCAACAGCTACATTCTCTTTTTTTCTCAAAGCTTAGCAAGCCACTGTTCCAAAACATTTATTTTGACAGTACTTGCAAAAATTATGAAGTGAACCTTAAAGGTCTTGGTGGTTATACTTGGGGGTTTCTTTGGTTGTGTTTTTTTTTTGTTGTTGTTGTTGTTTTTGGTTTTTATTTGGGGTTTTTTGTTTGTTTGTTTTGGTTTTTTTGTTTGTGGTTTTTCTTTTTGGTTGCATTTTTGTCATTTTTAAAAATTTATTTGGGTGGTTTACTTTGCATAAGAAGCTTTCCACAGAATTGCAATGCTTGTTGCTTTAGACTTTTTTATATAATTTGTTCTGGGTTCATCATGGTGACCTTTACTCTTATCCAGTCACTTTGTCACAGATTCAAGATCTTATGTTTGCTGGGGTGTGTAGATCTGTGGAGACAACAGACACAGTTTTCTCTCTGGAATCCTTTCTGTTTATTCCACTTTCATAGCACTTGGAAGAGTGCAATCACTTTAAGATGCCACACTTCTGTCTTTCAGAGCCAGTTATAATACTTAAAATGTTGCTGCATGCTCTGATTGAGAGCTTGTGTTCTCCTCCATGTTGTTTACAGTGCCCTTGTACCCCTTGATATGGTGTCTTGAGCAGCAAGCACAAACCAACCATAACAAAAAGATTTACTTGTTGCTGCCAGATTTTTTTTTTAAATTACTAAAATATCAAGACTTTCAAGCTTTTTACTTTTTTTCAAGCTTTCTGACACTTCTGTATTCACAGAATAACACAGCAAAGCTATGCTATTTGTTGTAATCCTTTGTTATAGCAAGTGCAGTTATCAAGCTTCATGTCTAGCAGAGAATGGATTTCAGAATATTTTTTCTTTGAACCACATTTCATCAGCTGCTGCTATGCTATTACTTCTTTTTTTCTTTATCATAAAATAATGTAATAGCAAGTCCTATTTTTTTCTCTTTTAAATTTTGTGGTTGTTCTCTGATATTTGTTGGTGTATTCTAAAAATATCACACCTAACAAGGAGATAGGTATCCCTTTCAGGGATGCAACTGAGTTTCAGGGTTTTTTTAGTTAATATGACATTTTCTAAGGATGAATGATGGACATGGTGCACTCACTCTACAGATGGTCTGTTAAGTTGTTACTTTAAGCAGTCAGCCAGAAGGTAGTGTGGCTGGAATACAGTTGGCACACTTTTCTACTAATCAAATAAGTCATATGAATATTTATGTGGTACAAACGGTGTATATATATATAAAACAGTAGCAAAACTTACTTCACTTCACAGAAACCTTAAGTTCTTCTTTATGTATCTTCCAGTTCCTTCTTTGCTATGTCTTATGTTTCAGTTGGTTATATAGAAATACTGACATGTTAAATAAGTACTACTTTTCATAGAATATGCTGTCACCAGCAAGATATTATCTTATGTACCTAAGAATTCTCTTAGCATTCTTATCTACTTCTTATGAAGCATTGATTAGGTATGTATAATGAAATTACTAGCACTGATAATTTTGTCAGTAATTTAAATTTGGTCTTGATTGCTGAATTCCCAAGGATATTATCTGTAACAGATTATTTGATTTGATTAGTTGCATCTTACTTCTTTTAAATTATGTGAATATTAAGTAGATGAAAACAACCCAACTCCCTAGTCATGGTTTTTTCTGTTCCTCTAAAAAAACTAAGTGTGTAGTATAGAATCCAGATGAATTCTAGGCAGAGGAGTTTGCCTTCATCACCATGAAGCTCCTGCATTGGTCCCTCTCCTATTTGGATTGCCTTATTCTAAGTTTTACAGTGCATGAACAGATGTGAGGAAATGGGTCATTCTTTATTCCTAGCAGAGTCATGTAAAGGCATCAGACTTGCTATTTTTCAAGATAAGGACAACAATTTACATAATTTCTTAAAGATGTGAGACAATTTATAGCAATGAGAATAATCTAACGGATTGAGAAGGATAGCCATGGATCTAATTTTTTGCTTTGATGGCAATGTACCCCACAGAGGCTGGCGTAAAGCAGAATAGATGATGCCGTCAAATGGACCAGCTCTTGAAGAAAAAAATCTTATGTCTCAGGCCTGTTATAGAGCCCACACTTTAAACATATCAGCTTCTTTTTCCCCCTCATTGTGCATGAATCTGAACAGGAGTTTCACTAGATTTACACGTAAAATCTCAAAGACAAGTTTATTCCTAACATTTACTTAAAATTCAAGTTTCTCTTTTACATGATAGGAATTTTATCTATAATCCTATCAATTTCTTAGTCTTAACCACTGCTACAGTATCATCCTCCAGAGTTTAATATCAATAGGATATTATGGGATTTCAGGCTCTTAATTAAGATTAGATTTCATTTAGTCACTTATAGTAAGGAAAATGAAAGCAGAACTTGGAAAGCATATGGAAGGAAATTACTCTAACTCATTCACCTGATGAAAGACGAACAGAAAATTGAACTTCTGGACATAATAGAGAACTAAATTTACTAATATTTTGGTCAAGCAGTATGCAGGTTAAACAGGTGGTGCATAACTAAAATTGACACTTCACAGACTACCCAATCAATAAAATCGTGGAGCTACATTTACTGGGGCTACCAAGAAAGCAGATATTTCTTAACCTATCTTAATAATTTTAAAAGCCCTCACCAAACCCACAATAAACGCACAACTCAAAACAAAATAAAACCAAAAAAAACCAACCAACCAA
>VXBI01005976.1:90227-113748 GCA_013397375.1 Toxostoma redivivum | reverse complement strand
CTCAAAAAAGTAAAAAAAATCTTAATTTAAAAAAAAAAAAAAAAAAAAAGATAATAAATTTGGGTTTTTTTCACTCAAAAACTTTTTTCAGATAAGCATAACTGGATATGCCTGGGAAGTTATAAAAGATGACCTCTAGATAAAGCTTTTAGGAAATAAATATTTTATATATATGTATATACATACACACACAGAATGGTAAAAATGCAAGCACTTTTAAGTGGGGCTTAGAGTCATTGTTGTCAGCCCTCTGAAATCATTGGCTCAATGTGAAACATCTGCCATGAAAGAAACTGACAAAATATTTTGGATCATCAGGAAAGGCAATGTGAATACAAGAGATCATCTTGCTGCTGTAGAAAACCTTGTGTTGACATCTTAAAAATTGCACAGTTCTGCACTTTTGAGCCTGAGGGAGGATACAGTAGAGTAAGAAAAGGTACAGAGAATAAAAACCAGGATGATACAGGAGATGGAGCATTGGCTTTGAGAATGAAGCATGAAAATAATTAGGATACACTTTACAGAAGAGACAGACAAGGAAGTTGGTTAATCTTTAAAAATTCATGAATGTGGCAAATAAATTAACACTACATTTTAAATATATAAAAGCAAATACCTCTCTGGCAACAGGCAATGAATTTCTGGGAGACTGCTGTCTTAGTAGACAATACCACTAGGTTTGAAATGGTATTAAACAGATTAATTACCAGGAATCAGCAAATAACAGAGTGAAAAGCAAGGGATGCACGATCTTAGTACTATAGTAAAACTACATTGAATTTGAGGAGATGGTTAAGGTCTGAAGGAAATAGCCAAGCTCTTCTGCCTTCATTTCATGGCCTGTCTCATTGCTATTCTTGTTGATGGCTTTAAGTTTTAAGTTTTTCTGTTCTGTTCTGCTTGGATGTGCTTTTCTGTTGTGCTTGGGTGATGAAGACAAAACAGTCTGATTCCAGCTAAGGACTCAAGGACAATTTCTTCAAACTCAGGCCCTAAGCATAAACAACATGAAAAGAGGAGGGCAGGCAAGCAAGCAAGGAGGAGGAAACTTCATGATTTGAGACAATTAATTGGACAGTTGACTCCCGTATGCAAATGGACTAAAACCATTAAAGGTGTGAGAACTTGTAACCAACTCCTCCTTTGCTCCCATCTTGGAGCTATCCAGGCAGGGGTCACAACTCTGGCACTGGTACTGCTAGGGTGTGGCCTCTCAATAAATACCCATTTTATTCCCCTTAACTCTGTGTGTAGCCTCTGTTTCAGCTCCCCTAGGCATCACTGTAGATATTGGGCTAACTGAACTGCTGTTTCCCTTCCAACTGGCACTGAAGGTTTCAGGCACCTGACCAAACAGGGGATGAGGATCACATCACAGGAGAGGGAAATGTAGCAGCACACAAACCACAATCCATAAAATCAAGCAGTTACATGTCCTGATGGGACCTGGACCAGAACTGCTGCTGGATGGCAAAACCCATGATTCCACCAATACTCAAGGACCCCTCAGCCACTGTTTGCTTCCTGTGAGGATTGAGTGACTCATGTTCTATTTTGTGGTTGGATTCTCCATTAAAAGATTGTTATACTGACACAGCAGGCCAAGTATTAAGATTTGACCTGATCTGTGGAGGGTCCAGGTGATTAGGAACTGTAAACTAAGCTGTGCTGTAAAATTCTCTGCTACACTACTTATAAAATTATACCACACTGATTATGTTTATAAAAATCTGGGCCATTCTGATCATAAGATTCTATAATATGATAATCAGAACAATCTGTTTTTTAAAAAATATTAACTGCAACTGCAGCTTAGCGCTGTCATCATTCTGCCAAGGATCCCCAAAATAACCTATCTGTCCCCACAGCTTTGAGTTACAAGTCTCTATGTTTTTCATGCAAATGATCCTAATCTTGCCTTCAGGTGCTAGAGAAGTTATTGAAATGGAATTAAATAAATTAGTACAACTATGGTAAACTGACATATATTTCTTTTCAATCTCCAAAGTTATTTGTATGTATGATAAGTATTTTGGATGGAGAATAAACAGATGAAAAAATGCATCCAACTATTAAAAAATCCTTTAACAGGTCCTTGTAGGGTTGTGTTGGGGTTTTTTTTTGGTTTTGTTTGGTTTTTTTTTTTGTTTGTTTGTTTTTTTAAAGAAACAAGAAAACTATGTAGAAAGATATAGAAGTGTTGTCATTGATTGTAAAATAAGAGAAAAATAACTAGCACAAAGAAGGTTGGCAGAAATACAGCAATTATGCATATGGCATTCTGTATATTGTATATTATTTATGGAATACATTATTGATTCAGAAGAAGAATAATAATAATTCTGAAAATTTTAGCAGAATCCCAGGATCTGTGAAAAGTCTGAGGTTCTGTGAAATTTGAATCAATATAAGCAATTTGTGTTATTCAAATCTAAAGATAACTTGGCAAAACTCAGGAAGTACAGCTGTACTACATGAATAGCACAGAGACTGATACCAAAACTTTAGTTACAGAGGAATAGACAGTATAGATGTCACCAAGGTGGGTGGTGCACTGCACGTGCTTGAGAAAAAAATCCCATAGAGGGACTTTGGGACACGCTTGAGAAATGGACCCATGCAAGGCTCATGAAGTTTCAAGTGAAAGTGAGGGGCAAAATCTCTTGCCAGGACTTGTTGCCTGTACTTCTCATCATGCAACCCCACACAGAGTTAGATATCTCTGCAACTGGCTCACATCCAACTTGCTATCCTAGAGGCTTTCAGAGCCTTGAGATTATTCCCAACTTGTCTGTCCTTACCTTTTATTAGAACAGAATGATTCCAGTTGGAAATTACCTACAGTGATCTATTCCAACTGGCCACTACAAGGATGACCAAAAGTTAAAGTGTATTATTAAGGGCATTATTCAAATTCATCTTAAACAAAATTAGGCATGGAGCATAACCACCTCTTCTAGGAGGCATGTTCCAGTGTTTGCCTCTTGCTCCAGAAAAGACATGTTACCTAATATTGTCTCAACCTTCCATGTTGCAGCTTTGAGCCATTCCCACACATCCTATCACTGCATTCTGGTGAGAAGAGATCAGCACCTCCCTTAACACTTCTCTGGAACCTGTGGAAAGCAATGAGGTCATCTCTCAGTTTGTTGCTTCTTTCCCAGGGGCAGAGTTTTGTACTTGTCCTTTTTGGATTTAATGAGATTCCCACTGGCCCATTCCTCTAGCCCGTTAGAGTCACTTTGAATGGTTCCCTTTGCTCCAGCATAGCTGCTGTGTGCCTCACAATTTGGTGCCACTGATGAACTTGATGATAGCTCAGCGTCACCTCCTCCAGATCACTGGTGAATATGTCAAACAGGACATGTCCCTGTACAGACCCCTGGAGTTCTCTTCTTGATACCAGCCTCCAGGCAGAGCATGACCCATTACCCACAACAGGATTTACCTGTCTAGTTGTCTGCCTATTCAGACTATAATATATCAACTTAAATATAAGAAACAGGGGGGAAAGGCTCACTAAAGTCAAGATAAAATTACATTCTCTACTCTCCCTTTATACACTGAATAATTTTGTGTCTGAGAGTAATCAGACTGGATTTTTATATTCTCCTACAAGCTGGTGCTATGTAAATCCAAAGCAAAGTAATCAAGAGATGTTTTCAAAATACATTTCAGATTTTCATAATGTTTCATTAAAAATGTGTAGAACTGGAACTTGCTAATTTCATCTTGAAAGGCATATATAATAAAATGAAACTCTGACTACACTTAGTGAAGGAGTACAGAAGAAAAAATTAATTCATAGTAATACAAGACTCATTGCTAACATTTTTTTTGCAAATGACTAAGGACGCAAATCCAATTAGCCATCAAGGTTGCCTCCACACAAAATATACTGTGCTCATTTATTTTGACAAGTGAGTTTTTACTTTAATTACTCACAATATAATTGTAAATTGTGCTAATAAATCAGGGATGTGTATCTTACTAAAGCAAAACTTCAAAGTTGTATGAGGTCTCACTGCAGCTTTCTTCTATTAAATCTTCTCTGCAAAAGCAATAAACAACTGGATTACAGATACGTGAAATGGAACTTCACAGCTACTCCAGAAAAGAAAGGTCACACTCAGAAGTTTTGTATGATTTCACAGTGAGGGAAACAAATGACAATATGCAGAATTTGTACTAAGAAGGCAAAAGGGTAAACAGAAAATGGAAACAGTCTAATAGACCCTGGAGGAGGGGGGGAAGCACCACAGCCCTTTGTGTCACAGGGTGACAGGGGCACACCTGCTGCCCTTCCCTACTGTATCACCAAAAGGAGTGGGTGGGGTAGGGCAGGTGACATTTTGTTACATGATATAGATTCATTGCTGTGACTAGATCATCTCTCTGCCTGCCTGGATTTCCTTTATGGAAAACAGAACCCACAAGCGGTCAAATCTTGCCTAAAATACTTACTCGGACCCAGCTTTGCCATAGTGATGCCATTTGGATTCTGCCTTTTTACTTTATGTGCTGTCTCTATTCTTCACACATATATTTGTAACTATGTAATAGTAATAGTAGTAGTTAGTTTTCCCAGTACTTTTGCTTGGCCTTTCCCTAAGCAGAAAGTCAAAACAAATTCCAGAGCTCCAAGCCCCAGGGGGGTACAAGGCTCCAGGGTTATCTTGTTTTTTCCTGGGAACCAAGGACGAGAACAAGTCTTCTAGATACATTCTCATGGACAAAGTACAGTGCTGAAGGGGGGCTCCAGAGAAGGGACTTGACTTGAGGGGGGGGGAATTGCATCACCACTTGTCCTCCTAATTGGTTCTTTTTATCAATTATGCTAATTTTCTAAAACCTATAAAAATGTACTCATCTCTGTAGGAGTGGCCTTTTGTTGGCCCCTGAAGGCCTTCATTAAAGATCCTCTTTTATATTACCTCCTTACTAAAATTGTCTTGAGATTCATATCCAGGTTGGGCAAAAGGCAACAACAGAACTAATTCCAGGCATTGGAAGTAAACATAAAAAATGTGGCTTCAGTCTATCCCTCCTTTCAAAACCCTCCATGTTATAGACACATTTTACGTGGGAGTTTCATAGAATCATAAAATCATAGAATGGCAGGGGGTGGCAATGGACCATGAAGATAATCTGTTCACAACCCGCTTTGCCATAAGAAGGAAGACTTCCCACTAGACCAGGTTGCTCAGGATATTATCCCACACTGGCTTTGAACACTTCCAGACTTGGGGCATCCACAACCTCTTTGGGCAATCTGTTCCAGTGTCTCACCACCCCCACAGTAAAGAATTCTTCCTGATATCTTATCTAAACCTATTTTCATTCAGTTAGAAAACATTCCCCCTTGTCTTGTCACCACATGCTCTTTAAAAAACTCCCTCTCCAGACTTTTGTAGGCCACATTAAGTACTGGAAGACTGCTATAAGCTCGCTTTAAAGCCTATTCCTCTCCAGCCTGAACAACCCCCAACTCTCTCAGCTTTTCCTAACAGGAGAGGTGATCCAGCCCTATGATCAACTTAATGACTCTCTTGCAAGCTCATTCTAAGAGATTCACGTTTCTTGTGTTGGAGTCCCCAGATCTGGACACAATGCTCCAAGGGGTGTCTTACAAAACCAGATTAGAGAGGGAGAATCATCTCCCTAGACCTAATGGTCCCATCTTTTGATGCAGCCTAGGATGTGATTGGCTCTCTGGGCTGCATGCACACATTGATGAAGCATGTTTAGGTTCTCATCCATGAATGCCTCCAAGTCATTCTTCCCAAGACTGTTCTCAATCCATTCTCTGCCCAATCTGTATTTGTGCTTGAGATTGACCCAACCCAGGTACAGTACCTTGCCCTTGGCCTTGTTGAAATTCATGAGGTTCATACAGACCCATCTCACAAGCCTTTCAAGATCCCTCTGGAACTTTTTTAATTTAGCTTACAAATGTTAGTGTTTTATTAGATTATTTCAATTGAATTAGATGAATTAATATTGCTATCACAGTTGTGCTAAGCAAAAAGAAAAAAGCTAGTTCTTTTGACTCATAATCCTCACAAAAGCACAATTCATACCTAGCAGAAATAGTTTCTAAGGTGTTCTCCCTTTGCATTCCATAAGTAGTAGATAATTAGCAACCAAGACACAGGCTGCTAATAAACTGGATGCTTCTTTTTCTTATTTTGTTCTTGCTCACAATTTATCTTATCCAGGTTTAAAACATATGAGAGCAGCAGAACTGCAAGGGAACATTCTGTGAATGGCAGATACTTCTCAATAAAGTCAAACCGTTATAGATAAATGTGGCAAAAACTACCAACCTGTGCTGGAAAGAAGGCAGACACAGAGAAGCCTCAGTGGAGTCCTTAGCATTTATCTAAGGCAGCCAAAGGAAAATGACACTGAAAAGCATACTCTTGCCAATGCATTGGTCTCAGAAAACATTGAATAATAACAGTAATTTCATTTGCAAAGAGGAATTGCTTCCAGGGAAAGCAAATAGTATGCAGAAAAAAACAAAACAAAACAAAACAAACAAACAAAAAACAAACCAAAACAAACAAAACAAAACAAAACCCCCAAAAAACAGAAGGAGAAAAGGGGGGTTGCTGCAGTGGTAGTTGCAATAACTGAGTATGGATTTTCTGCTTCAAATGAAGCAACAGGGATAACAGTACAATGTAAAAGTAAGTAGTCCTGGCCGTAGAAACTTGTTGCCTTGAAAGAACAGATGGAATTGGTGAATAAACCCTGGATAAGCATTTATCTTTTCTGCACTAGGCTTCTCTGAACTTTTCCACAAAGTCCAGCATAGCAGTTGGCAAGTATGTGTTTACCACTATGAGACCAACACTCCTGACCATCAGCAGTGCAGATTAAGTGGTAGCTTAAACCCTACTTCTCTTTTTGCAATAATGGTTTCCATGAAAAACTTGGCAGGACTGAATCTAGCTGTAAATATCATTTATGTTAGACAACCAAATAAAATTCTACTTGATTTGGGGCACAGGAATTGATAAATTTGGGTCCTGGATTCAGTGGTGCAGTAGAACAAACATAGCCATAATGTTTTTACATGAAATCTGAAATATTAAGTATCTAAGCAATCTGGACTTCTATGATCTTAAAGTGCAACTCCTCATTCAGCCTCAAATACTATCTTTTAGCCATTGACCTCTGCATAAGACCAGGGCTCCATAGTTGAATGCTGTGAATCCAGACAACAACATATAATCATGACATAACTGGCAATGTATATGAATATTTTGTAGTATTTATGATATCTGTCTTGGTTTGAAAGACAGGTATTTGCTAAGGAGAGGCAAGACCCCCTTTTCCTGAGGTGGAGAGTGCAACCCCCTTCCTTCCAATTATTATAATTTGAAATCAGATGCTTTCAGGCAGAAAAATATGGGGATAGGAATAACAGTCCTTTACTAATATATCTAACTAGGCAAATAGCAGAAAACAACAACAGCTTTAGAAACTGACAACAAAACAGAACAGTACAGCTCAATTTTAGTCCCTTTTGGCCACAGGCTCCTTTTTCCCGAGCTCAGTTCCCGGTGCTGTGGGCAGAGCCGGTCCCGCGCAGCTGAAGAAGGCCGGTGATGGCAGCTCTGCTGTGAGCGGGAGGTGGGGGGGCTGCTCCTGTTCACGGCACCAGCCGTGCTGCTCAGCAGTAGGTAGCAGGATAAAACGGGAAGGCAGCACTGCAATGTCCAACAGCAGGGAACGTGGTCTCCAGCGTTGGGACTGGGGGAGGATGCCAGACAGGAGGCCCAGCTGTCTTCCCCAGCTTCATGTGCCAGTGAGCCAGCAAGAACTCTCCACCCCAGCGCCCACCCCTCTTCCCCACCCTTCCTTTTCCCGGTTTCCCTTTGTCCCCCCCCACCTTCCTGCGAAAGAAAACTATTACTAAGCTGTAGCCACAAATACTTAGCATAACAATGGGAAAAAATTCCACAGAAAGAAAAGGGGAGTGATTCGACCTGCAACAATATCTTAGTTCCATTAATGACCACAGACATTAAGCTAGGAGTAGGCAAAAGAACTTCATAAAATAAGTGCAAGAAATAAAATCTTGTTAAGAAAAGAAATCTTGAGGAGCAGGTAATGATCCCCCAAGATGAGATAACTTCTTTCTCTTTGGGGGTAGGGACAGAAGTGTTGGCACTGAGATAGGAAAGAGAGGTAAAAAAGGATACATCCCAACTTCTGTTCCAGTTTCCCTGTGAAAGAGCACAATCACTTTGATATTGATGACTAAAATGATCATGAATCACAGCCACCAATGTTAAAAAAATTACTTCCATGGTTCAATATATTTATGGCTGGTTTAGAACAAATTTGCTAAGTAATAACTGTTCCGTTTATGTGCTGATAACATTTGTAAGTGATTAAGTAGCAAATTGTAATGTGTATTGTTAATGTATATTGTTAATGTCCAGCAAAAGATTGCTTTCAAGTTTGAAACAGCATGATTTATCAACCCTTTAATCTCTGCCCTCAGAAAAATCTTCAGTTCCCTAACTGATGTATAAATCTATAAACTGAGCTGCAACAAACTGTATTGGCCTTTGCTTTTACTTTAACTATGTGCTCTAATGGTCAGTGGGAGAAAATTTATGGTTACTGCACATGCAACCTTTGCTAAGGCAGCACATAGCAATGAGATTTCTGATCCATTCATCATCAGCACAGACGTTTGTCTCAGAAATAGCCGATAAACAGCTTGCATGAATGTAACCACTAAAATATCCAATGCCATACTAAACTTTTAATTGTTTAGAACATTATGCATTTTAAAGAGCAATCCATAATATCATGAAGATCTATATTTTTCAAACTGTCTGCATGAACCTTGTAAAGAGTGTACTTTAGCAAGGGTGTCCTCACTTTGGCTAAGAGGGATCCAATTTTCTTCCTAGTTACTGGTACAGTGGTGTGGTTTGGATTTAGTATCAGAATAATATTGATAACGCAGTGATGATTTGTTGTTCCTGAGTAGTACTTATCAAAATTCAAGGACTTTCCAGGTTCCCATGCTCTGCCAGTGAGCAGGTGCAGAAGAAGCCATGAGGGAACACAGCCAGGACAACTGATGTGAACTGGACTAAGGGAAATTTTATACCGTGCAACACCTTGCCCAGTGTAAAACTTGGGGGGAAGTTGGGTGGGAGGCATCAATCACTGCTCAGAGACAGACTGGCATTGATCAGCTGGTGGTGAGCCATTGTGCACAAATCTTTTTCTCTTGAGATTTATTTATTTCTCTTCTTTTCATTACTCTTCCTCCTCCTCCTATGATTACTATTATTTTTGCTATTATAATAATTATTATCATATTTTATTTAAATTATTAAACTCTTCTTACCTTAACACATGCATTTTTCCTTATTCTTGTACCCATCCTACCATGGAATGGGGAGTGATAGAGCAACTGTGTGGAAATTTGTAGCTACCTTTGGTTAAACCATGGTAACTGGGGACACAGGGATACAGATATACACTGACAGTTGGTTCTTCTAGCTCTTCATCTGCCGGGAGAATAGTGTAATACAGATATTTTTTTATTTTAGTTTTATGCTACTGACCCTTACACGTTGCAATCCAAATCAGTTTTTTGTTAGGCTGTTTCTATGCTGAGAGATTAACTGCAGTATATTCTTTGCTTTTAAAGAGTACCTGAGAAGCAATTATTATCTTTCATTTAGGAGGCATTTCCTGAAGTGTATCACTTCACTGCTTTGTCAACAGTTAAACAGTAAAAATATTTTAATAATGTCATTGGTATAAAATAAATATTTTTACAAATGTGAAGATCTGCTAAGATTATATTGCTTGAGACTTTTTAATACCTGCTGACCTTGAACTATAGGGCTCAAGACCAGGCTGGATGGGGCTTTGAACAACCTGATCTGGTAGAAGGTGTCCCTCCTCGTGGCAGAGGGGTAGGGCTAGATGACCTTTAAGATCCCTTCCAACCCAAACCATTCTGTGATTCTATGACCTTTGTTTTTCAAACAAGATAACTAATCCCTCCAATCCTTGCAGGTTTGCTTGGAAAAGACAAAGATATATGAAATAAATTTGATATTATGGCATTACAAACAGATTAGAATTTAATTGCAATAAGAGCTACTCTTTGTAGAAATATTAGATCATAAATGCATATCTGTCAGAGTATTATATTCTTTGACTTGGAGCAGAAATGCTATTTCATACTTAGAAGTAGTGTTCAGAACATTTGATTTGTGCTTTTGGCAATTTTGTCATGAAAATGAAAATCATGACAGCAAAGATACTAAATTTTTACTGAATTTTGTGAAGAAAACATGAAGAGTTTCATAAGATTTGCCAGTGTAAGAGCTATAGCTCTGACTGTATAATACCTAAAAAGTCCCAAACCAAACACCTTCTAAATTAAATTAATTTTAATAATAATGATGTATGACAAGCCTTTCTCCTTGGTGTTTCTTTTGTGTTTACTCTGCTGTATTCTGACACCTCTTGATTGAGCTGGAATACAGACTTCCTGTTAGGGAATTATTAAATCAGAAGTATTTGCTGGCTGGAAGCCCTGCTTGATGTGCAGAACCAAAAAACAGAACTTTGAAAACAAGTAAGAGGTGAACTCTTGAAGATAACTGCCAACATCCTCCCTTTTCCGAGTATACTGTGAAAGGCCAGACTGCCTGAATAAATTTGTAAAATTCAATGCCATTACTGCAGAGGTACTTCAAACTTGGAAAGTGAAACACAGTTGTTTATGTCAGACAAAACACTCAGTGTTGCCAGACTATTTCAAACCTGTAGTTTACCCTAGTCAATTATTTTTGTGATGCAGGGATCCCAGATTTGTGCGGTGGGGGAAAAAATAGCCAAAAGAGAAATCTAGTCTCTTGAAAATTTGCTGTTTTCCGATTAGCAACTGCAGGCCACAGTCAATATATAATAAATACTACAGGAATCGAATATTCATTTTTGCTAGAGATATTAAAAAACCATCTCGTTGCAACCCTGAGCAATGTGCTCTAGGGTGACCTTTCTTGAACAGTGAATTTGGACCAAATGACCCACAGTGGTCCCTTCCAACCTGATTAATTCTGTAACTTTATGATTTTCCATTATTTTCACATTCAATCACCCAATTATTTATTTCTTCCAATTTAAACTACTTTTTTTTTTCTAAATTTATAAATTTGTTTGTGCATAATTTTCCATTCCACTGATAAGAGAAGTGCTTTATAAAACATTAACAATAATAATTGTTGAGTCTAACTGGAGCATTTTTCTCAAAATTTTATGCCCTGTGAAATCTTTCCCCCCTAAGCCTCTTTAAACTGAGTGAAGTCCCATCTTGTCTTCTTGCTCTCTCCTCTTCCTATGCAAGCTTCTCACTTCAATAAAAAAACAAAAAACAGTTCAATCCCACTGATAAATGTTTAGTAAATAAGTAAACAATCACTACAGTCTTCTGTCCAAGGCACTATGCAGCCTTGGACATCTTGACACTGTCCAAACCATCAAAACTGGAATTGTATAAAGACTGCAAAGCACTTAGAACTAAATGGGGACACTGAAAACACAGGCCATTGGCAGTATATGCAAATTATTTTTAAACTAGAATGAAGCTAAAAAAAATGAAAAATTTAGCTGGGATTTCCTATTAGGTTATATAATTTTTAAAAAGAGGGTTAAAAAAATGGCTTTATTATAAGATTGTGCAATTGCAAATTTAAAGCAAAAAACAATTAAATCCCACTATGTTACTGTATTTGCTTGAGTTCCTACCTATCAGGTATTTATATCTACTACTCTAAAATGTTGTTTTGAAATGTTTGTTATTGTCACATATATTTATTTATACCACATTTGCATACACTAGAGCCAAAAAGTGACCTGAGGAACTCATTTTGTGGAAAAGTCATTAACAAACATAAAGAAAAACCTTGTGTCTACTTAAAAAGTTGCATAAACTTTAGACCTAAGAACCATACCATGTCTACTCTTTAACTTGCGGGAACTTTAAAGCTGACATTGATATCTCGTTGCCATTAAAACAAAAATTACTTTGAATGCTTGCTCTATAAAAAGGCAAAGAGAGTAGTGGCTTTGGGAGAAAAAAAAATCTTTAATAATACAAGTGATATTATTAAGTCTTAGAAGTTACAACCCTAATAAACAATTTTGAGAGAATTATCATATGCAAATGCATCACATTTTATCCTAGGGCCAGATACGCTACCTTGATTTTGAAATCTGTAACAAATATGGTTTTTTTCCTTGTCTCTGTGCATGACCTAAGGAAATTATTTTAACTGATACACTCCTCACACATCTATGGGTAAATGAAAATAGAAGCCAAGTGTCAATGTAGTGTCCTTTTGTACTTGTAGAAAAATGCCTTTCAGGATCTTGCAGCACCAAGTGCTATACTAGTAAAGAAATAAACTTAGTTGTTTCTTGGGGTTATAAACATTCCACAACTCAATTAAAAAGATATCACAAATGATGGAGCAAAAAGTAGACTGGTTCTCACAGCATTTGACATCTGAATGGCATGACCTATTTAATTCACATCTTTTACTTGGAGATTCTTAAGCAATTTTCTTTTATAGAAGAAGAGGCAAGACTTTTAAGACCAACGGTGTATATTTTTTCAGTTCCTTATCAAAGTATAGAGTCTGCATTCTACAGTCCTGTGGGCATAGCTGACTAGTTTACATTGAAACTAACTTTTAAAAGATCAGGGTAATACTGACCTTCTGGAAGAATATACACTTTATCATAAAATATTTTTGTAGCAAAGTACAACAAATGCTTTTCAAATGACCGAAATTTTTTATAATTAGTGAGATTTCATTTCTGTCCTTATATACTGACAAGACCTCAATTTTTTGGTTTCTATTACCTTGACTCCCAAGAACACCTGAATGTTCTCGAAATTTAAAAACACTAAGAAATAGTAAAAAACATCAATAAAATACCAAATAGAAAAGAGGAAAAAGAAGAATTTATGGCAGTAAAAATTAGGATTTAACATTCGGAAAAAATAGAGAGACAGGAAAGGAGCACAGAAGGAAAGTTGCTGGATATAGCATTTTTTGGGAAAGATTTATCAAAAATAACAGCTGGAATAATATCCTAAATCTAACATTATGCCATTAGTAGATATATATAGTAACATAATCAATACAAATGTAAGGCCCCAGAAATCTCACTCAATGGGACTCTTAACATGGGTTACAGCTGTTATGTACTCTGAGCTAGACACAAAGGAGAAATACCTTCAAGATACTATCAAGAGGTCAACACAGCAAAAAGCTTTACTGGCAACTTCAGAAAACCAAAGACCTTCGGCAAAAGTTTAGAGCAACATTCAACCAAAATAAAGCAGTTCACAAAGCATTAACTTAGCCCATTCAAAACTCCAAGACCATTCAGTTTTAAGTTTCTCAAAATTCCAAGGGTGGAAATTAGAAGCAGAAAGAGAAGAAGGCAGAAAAGATATAGAAAGAGAAGGTACAGCTGGTAGCAAACCTGCTTTCAGGGTTGTTCAGCTGATAGAAATTCCAAGGGGATGTACAGTCAAGAAATACACTTACCTCATGCTTTGGCTTAAGTACCCTTTGTCTTTCCTGGGCCCTGCCCCCAGGTGGGGCTTGTGGTCATTTGGCCTCTCAGGAGCTGGGATAGGGGCTCCAGAGGCAGGTGTGGAGCATTTCCTCTGGTGTGCCAGGGATTGGTGCCACTGCAGGGCTGGGATACAGGCTTGGGTAGGTGGGGTGTGCAGAGCAGAGCAGAGCAGGGCATTGCATGGGCAGGGCCTGACCTCTCCCTTCCCCCACAGATGCACCCAAAATGTTTTGAGTGAGCAATCCCTCCAGTCTCTCACAAGTAATAACAAAAATGTGCTTAGGTGTGTTAGGGGAAAAAAAAAAAATCAGAGCATTGCTTAATTTGGAGATGACTTGCAAAAATATAGACCTAATATACAAGTTGATTAAAACAAACAAAAAAACAAAAAAAAAAAAGATAGAGAAATAAATTCTACAGTGGGGCTGTACAAGTAATAAAAATCAAAATTAAGCTAAGGAAGGTGGATCTACTAAAGTAATTGACTACTTTCTTTTAAAAAACATATCTGGTTGATAAATTTAGTAATGTTAATATAATATGTTTACATTGCTGTTACACGTTCTACTACATATTATAATTATATTTGAGTTAAGAGGCTTGCATAGTGCAAAATCAAATAATAAACACTTGGTAGACTTAAAACTGTGAAGTCTGAAAATACAGCTGCAAACAAACATTGTAATTGAATTAATTACAATTTTATTCTAATTAGGTTGTGGCCTCTTGGGGCTCATGAATTGTTTTTTTTTATTATTATTTGCAGACTCTGGAGAGGACATAATTGACAGGGTCATGGTAGATGATACATAATTAAAAAAAAAACCAAACAATAAACCCCATGAAAATAACGGTTGCTTAAACACCTGGACAATGTAATATAATATAAAGTAAAAAAAAAAAAAAAAAAAGGTAAAAAATGTGATAAAATGATAGTTATCACATATGTTCTCATATCTTGAGTCAGGCTGAGTAAAAATGGAATGACAAGTAGTCCAATTGAACTGGTGTTACTCAAAGAGTGTCATAAGTAAGGATTGAAGATTTCCTCTTATAAAAGAAAATCTATGTATTATTTCTTCTTTGAAAGAAAGAACATAAACCACTCTAGAAAACTAATGGGTTTATGTCTTATACACTTTCATGGGCCAGAGTTAATCAGAAGTGACTGTCAAAAATGAAGTTAACATCAGAAGGACAGAATCTTTTAACAAAGTTATGAATCCAGTGGCAGAACATTTTCACCTAACAAAAGGCTAAGCTAGATCATAATCACTGCTGACAAGTGTGAAATTCAAATTGCACCTTTTTTAAAATGTTAGTTGTAAAGGCATGAAATTGCATCCTTATTTTACAATCAACTCAATGCTGTATAGGAAGAATCTAATTCACCACACACTAGTCTTTTTTGCATAACTGCCCTTTTATAGATGGTTTTAAATTTATTCTTTTGCAACTTGAACCAGCATCTAGAAAAGAATTGACAAAAATAATGACTAATTTATAATAGGTTCTGATATTTTTCTTAGCTTTTGCATTTGCAAATTATGGTGAGTACACAGACACTGGTTTTGCCATCTGTCACTGTGCTAGAACACTCCAGTTTCCACTCAGTGGAGAAAAATATGGTTCCTGGTTAAAATTTATTTTGCAAATAAAATAATTATTCTTTCTTGGAAATCAGAAGTAGTCAAGTGGCTAATACACAGAATAGAGATCAAGGAGTTATGGATTCTGCAGTAGGTAAATTTCTTTTTGTTCTTTGTTTCAAACCAGCCCTCTACCCACCACAAATTTGAGCATCTCACAGAGACACATCCAAGCAGACATGAATACACATGCACATACATATCTAATCTATATATCTATAAACATTATATATAAATATATAAAACATCTATAAACCTAGTATATATATATTAACTGGGTTTCAATAGAGTACAGCGGGGTTGAAACGTCTCACAAGAGGTGATGGCATATAAGGACTCAGTACTGCTACAGTAAGTGGAATCTAGCTAGTATAATTTGAATAGTATATACAACAGAGTTTTAACCACCTCGACTTGTTTCCCCAACACTATTATTTACTCTTAATATTATCAGTCAATAACTAGGTGTCAGACATTTGTTACACAATTCAATTTAACTTTGTGAAAATCTTCGTGGTCTGCTATCTCCTAACACTTCTTATTATTTAGAAAACATTTTTGATATGACAACAAGCATATCTTTTTGAGGTGTCTTAAGAGAAAAAAAATATTATATAACTTTAAGTTAGCTAGGACCTCAAAAATCATTAGGGTTTTTGCAAATTAGAATGAGTTGTAGCTGTTATATGAGATTTTTTTTTAAGCTTTTAAAAAGAAACTTGCCAGATTTTCACACAGTAATTGAAACACTGCTACAGATGCCAAAAAATTACTTTAAAAGGCTTTCAAACCTTGCAAAAACTTGTGTTCTTTTTTCAATGACATTAATAAGAAAACTTATTCATTTGGATCTGTTTTTGAATCTGGTTTTCTCGTTTTCTTTCTGATTTCTTTCCACTTAGGAAACAGTTCTGTAAATATTTAAGTACTGGGCATGTTACTTTTTAACTGAGTTGATGGATTTGATTTAACCATTTTTTCTTTCAGTGAAAAGACAAAAAAAAAGTTCAGAAGTACATAATTTTTCCTTCCTCATTATTTTTGTTATGTAGAAACTACTTTTATCCTCACATCTGTAATAGTTAACTTACTTCAGTGAAAATATACAAGCTTCAATATGTTGAGGGAAAGCACATATTGCAGAAATTGTTGAGACTGAGAAACAATGCTTGGATATAGGAAATTAATATCAAGTTAAAACTTCAAGGTTCTCAGTCTGTCTGAGGATATTTGTTATAAGAAAATTCTAGAAATCCTCTCACAGCCATCTGGCACAGGTTGGTACTTTTCAGGTCGAAAAATTCTTACCAAGTGCTTTCACCTGTGCTTTGTATGTGTTGTTTAAGCCTGTCAAGGACCACAAAAAGTATATTTGTACTCACAAGTGTAGTGGGTTGACCTTTGCCAGCTGCTAGATATATACCTAGATTGTCTCTCATTCCCCTTCTCAATAGTACAGGGGAAGTAAACAAGATAAAAAAGCTGCTGATTTCAGATAAGGACACTGAGGTAGTTTACCAACTGCTGACACAGGCAAAATAGACTTGACTTTGGAAAAATGAATTTAATTTATTGCCAACAAATAAATATTTGGGTAGAGAAAAAAAAAAAAAAAAAAAAAAAACCAACAAAAAACCCCACAAAACCAAATAAAAAAACAAAACAGAAACAAACAACAACAACAACAACAAAACCCCAAACAAACAAAAAAACCCAAAACTTTGGATACCTTCCCCACATCCTGCAATCCCCTTTATTCTCAGGCTCGGGTTTTAGTCCTTTATACCCAACTCATCTGCCCATCCTCTGGGAGTGAAGGTTTATGGTCAGCAAAATTTCCTCTCTGCCACTCCTTTCTCCTTGCACTTTTTCCCTGTTCTAGTGTGGGTCCCCCCACCAGTCTATAATCCTTTCAGCATATGGATGTTCCATAACGTCACCTCCCCCAGTTACTATCTTTGTCTTGTCCCACAAGATCTTTCATCTTATTTTCTCCCTTCCCTGTTGAGGAGGGGGATTGAGAGAGTGTCAGTATGTCTATCTGCCACCAGCCAAGATCAACCTATTACTGAAGACAGTATTTTTTACTTCATTATGTTAACATAAGTTTTGTTTTCAACAAGTCATTCACAAAATTGAAACAATTTATAGTAGAACTGCAGAATATGCTGAGTTGTGAAGGACCCACAAAGATTATTGAAGTCCAGCTCCTGGCCCTGCACGGGACATCCCAAAGAATCGAACCATGTGCCTGAAAATAAAATGTACCTGTGAAACAGATGCCTTTAGACACAGCTGTTTTTACAATGAAAGTTAATGGTAAAGCAAGCAAATAATAGTCACTAGTTATCGTCCTGCATGAAGGTTAATTTCTGGAGACTCAACCTCATTAGCTACTGCTAATCAACAGTATGACAAACACATATTTTATTTCCTCTAGTATATGGACTGTAAAACCTCAAATGATTGGGACAGTTAAGAGTAATATTTTTCTATGTAAGCTGGTAGTATCCAAAGGTCTTGACTTAAACCTAAATAACCTGTGCAATGTGAAATCTTGGCTGCTTGATTTTGAGTGTCTGGATCTACTTCAAGTTCAAGCCATTATATTGAAGAGGCAAAGGAATAAGTTAATTAGATGCCATAGCTGAATATCCAAAATAATTTTTAAAAGTTCTGGTTTTATATTTGCATTCATTTTTGTCAGTGAGTTCCAAATTTTGTTATCTTCAAACTTTGCAGTCAGGTAACTAGTTTTTTGTTCAATTTAGAATACGGAGAGGCATTAAGAACCTTTAAAACCTCACAATATTAATTTATAAGAAAAGATATTGGGATCGGATTAGACAACAGATCAGCTTGCAGATCAAATCAATTATTTTTAAAATAAAAGCAATTAGCACAATATATCCGATACAGGCAACTAAATACAATCAAATACTTTGCTCTGTAGGTACCCAAACATAGATGCATGATACTTGAAAAGTGATTAACTAATCATTTAAAAAGGTTCAAGAATTATCTGTGTAGTGAATGTAGTGATGTAGACATAACTGAAGACTTTCACAGAGGATCTCTGTCTTGCATTAAGCAGCCCAACCCTGGCAAAGTGTTGGGTCCTGCACTTGGATCACAACTCCATGATGAGCTGCAGGCTTGAGGATGAGTGGCTGGAAAGTTGCTGAGAGGAAAAAGGACCTGGCAGTGTTTATTGACAGCCAGCTGATCCTGAGCCAGTGTTTGTGTCCAGGTGACCGAGAAGACCAATGGCATCTTGGCCAGTATCAGAAACAGTGTGGCCAGCAGGACCAGGACAGTGGCTGTGCCTCTGTAGTCAGCACTGGTGAGGCTGCACCTCAAACCCTGTGCTCAGTTCAGGGCCCACCAAGTCAGGAAGGACTTCAAGGTGCTGGAACCTGTCCAGAGAAGGGCAATGAAGCTGGTAAAGGGTCTGGGGCCCAAGTCTTATGAGGAGCATCTGAGGGACCTGGGGGTGTTTAGTCTGGAGAAAAGGAGGCTCAGAAGAGACCTTATCACTCTCTACAACACCCTGAAAGGAACATGTAGTGAGATGGGGGTTGAAGCTGTGCCAGGGAAAGTTTAGATATTTGGGGGGGCAAAGGTCACAGAAGGGGTTCTGAAGGTTTGGAACAGATTGTCCAGGTTGGAGTTAACATCCCTGGAAGTGTTCAAAAAACATATGGGTATGGCCCTTGAAGACATGGTTTAGTGGTGAATGTGGTGGTGGTACTAGGTTGATGGTTGAACTTGATCTTAAAGGTTTTTTCCAACCTTAATCATTCTATGATTTCACTATAGTTACAGGTTAGATTGAAGCTCTGAGCTGATTACTTTAAGATACCTTTGATAATAAAGAAGAAAACAAAGATAGTTTTAGGATTTTTAATCTGACTAATGTTAGATGTTTATTTTAAGATCATGTGAATTGAATTCCGCGAATGCTTCATTTAAAAGAGGAGACTTGAGAATGTCATGTCTTGACATTTGTGTCTGGCTACATGAGTCCTAATCAAAGCAACTAATTCATCTGGGTAAAAAAGAAAAGGAAAAAAAAGAAAAAAGGTTTTATTCATTTTAAAAAATCACCAAAACATTATTAGCAAGACAAACATTATTGAAATTCCTAAGAAAAAAGTAAAGAAACCTAAAATTTATCTTTCCTTTACATTAACTGGATTTTAGGAGTTTTAGAAGTAGATAAAAAACATTTTGGGCAATGTTAAATCATAATAAATTTTGATGTCAATGCAATTTAGAAGAAAAGTATAGAAGTATTTGAAAGTAGGATTCAAATTTTATTGTGAAAGAAAAGGAGAATTTCATTCCTGCATAGCCAAGAAAATGCAGATCAAAAAGAGGTCAGCACTAAAGAGGCATTCTGTATACATTAGTACATAGTTTACAAATTTTACTATACCATTTACATAAATTTTTACCGTAAAAAGAAAGAACACAGAAACATGCTGATGAAAGTAGTAAATATGTACTTCTTAAAAGATTATTTTGTTATTGTTATTTCTATCTAAAAATAAATGAAAGTATTTTCTATATCAATCATAGGAGAAATAAAACATTTGAAAAACATTAATATTGTAATTGGGTTTGTTTTAACTAGGCTCATAGTGACACTAAACACTTATATTGCATGACATGGGCTAATGTAGACTGTGTATAGAGTGCTTTTTACATACTCTTACATGAAGTACAAGAATAAGTATTATTTGACTGTCATATGATAGATACTCAAATTAGGAGTTTTGAAGATTTTAATTGTAAAGTTCAGAAAATATCCATAAGGACATAAACATAATTACCCATTCATGGAGCTCCTTTCCTGTTTGAGAAGCAGTTCCTGGGTAAGCTGGTAAAAAACACAGGATGTGTGGCACCTACATTTATGTCCTCTGAGTTACATTACAATTTTAATATCTAACTTTTTAATAAATATCTCCCCCTGACAAGGCCATCCAAAGTTAGGTAGTAGTATAACTTCACTTCAAACTTATTTAGAAAAAAATATGTTTATATTAAGTAAGACATTTTCAATATTTTTCAAGTTATGCTATGTAGGCAATGACAATCTTTCCCCCAAGAAACCAGATTCACATTCTTTAAAGCCTTAGTTTTGACAAACTACTAAAATATCACAACCTATCTAAGCTCATAGACATCTATTTTCCAGTCAAGATAATTAGGGCTGTCAAATATTCTGCTGCCAGGGGACTCAAGTCTAGAGGATTATTTGTGTCTGTGTTTCAGTCTTTCGTCTTAAGCTGTCAATATACAGAACTCATCAATGTCAGTGTCAGAATCTAGAACCAATATTTGCGGCAAGGCAAACACCTGTAGTTTAATATGTTTGTGTTATAGACTGTCAACTTCTTCAGAGTCTTGCAATTTTGAGATTGCTTTTAAGATAACGCTGAAAATAAAAAGAAAATCTGAATATATCTCATACTCAAAGGAAAATGCTTATTACATACCTTGTAATTATCTTTTACAAATTTCAGATATCTACAACGTCTTTTTGCTATTAAAGTAATTCACTGGGAAAAAAAAAAGCAAAAAATCTGTCTTGAATTAAGTCTTTTGACATAACAATAAAACTAAGGACTGAAGAATGTGGAAGAAAGGTTGCTCAGACGAAATTATGTGTAAACAAGTGACAGAACGTTGTTGTAAAGTCATGGAAATTTGAGGTAAATTCCTCAGAAAGAACTCTATAAAGTATTACCAGCCTTGGTCAACCAAGCATTCATATTCGCTACATTTGAGGATGCAAGAAGGATTTTGTGAAATCTGTCATAAATCTGCAATTTACCTACTCTGTAAAACAAGCTATGATTTCATCTGTCTGTACTGAAATTTAATAAAAAAACTAAACAAATTTATTTGTACTAGTTGATTTGGAATAACCAGTTGGAATAGGAGAAATTTCACTAATACCTCTAGGTACTGGAAGGACTTCCTGAAGCCTTGCTTATGGATGCCATGAATTGGACTATTCTTGTACTTCTCCTTAAATTGTTATTTGATTTTTGGTCAAAAATGAAACCGTTGTAAAATATATAAAGATATTTAGAACACATCAGATATTTCCTAACTAATCTCATTCAGTAAAGAAAGTGCATGAGAAAAATTGTGCTCTCTTTTTATCTCTTTCCATTTAAGCATTATATTTGTATGCTTCCTCTTTTCCTCAGCTCCATGTGAGGAAAACAGCATAAGACAGAAACAAAAGTAAAATATGCAGTTATTATCCCAGACAACCTTATTCAGTGAAGCTGAAGAATACAGCATTGAGTGACCTTGCCTTTATTTTCTTATAGATTAACACATCCAGAATTAAACTAGAATAGTTAATTGCTCACAGGAATCTGTGCTCACAAATACAGACTATAGGCATGTCAATGCATTAATTTCCTTCACTTACATAGACATTGATGCTCTCAGTTAGACCAGCAGCTCATTCTCTGCTCCATGCAGAGGAAATGGCCCGAATGTGCAAGTGAAATGGATTGCCAATGTGTTTCAATTTGCAGCGCTGAATACCTGCTGGCAAAGAGAGCACAAGGAATGTTAAAAGGCAGAGCACAGGAATGCTCATTAGGGGGGGATGAGAAGATATAAACTGGTCACATGTTCCTAGTAGTGTCCATAAAAAGTACTCTGTTAAATGGATAAAGAGACTATATCTTTGGAAAGCATGGATAGATATTTTGTTCACAGTCTATTTAAAATGTTTACAAATGTATGGAAGAAAAGAGAAATAATTCTCCTTTCTAATTCCCTGCTGCTGAAGATAAACATTCACATAAATCTGCATGGAATGCCTCAAATTATGTTGTTTTTTTTTAAGCCAAGGTGTAGAATTAAATAGATTTTTAGGTCAAAAGTGAAGGATTTTCTAGCGATTAAGGAACTTAATCTAATATTTAGCAAAATTGGATTTGACTCCCAGCTCTGCTTTAAACTCCTTATATTACACAGACACCTAAGGCTAATTTGTAAAAGATAATTGAGCACATGAAAACACATATATATTAGTGGACTTTTCTTAAATATCTGATATATTTGTACCACCAGCTTACTTACTGGTTTAGATAGCAAGCTATCTCAAGATCTGAGCCCCAACCACCTCCTTCCCTGCTATTTTCTCAGTTCAGCTGCCTGTGAGGGTCTAAAATAAAACATAGATGTTTCACAAAGAGGTAAGAGAAGAAATACATTCAGAATTTAAAAGTGGTCAATATATAGTACTGGAAGCTGTACATATTACCTAGAACAACTGATTTTAGCCATAAAACATCTCAAATTACATGCAGAACTCACAGTTTCCAGCTGCAACCACAAAATGTCATCAGTCAGGAAAAGGAAGCCTGAGCAACATAATGGTCTCTGATGCCAGCATACTTGAGGGACTGTTGCTTTGCCTCTGCCTTTTCTTCCAGGAGTTTCTGATACTTTTATTGTGCACATTACTAACTAAATTAATTTATTTTAGTGAAGAAAATGCGTCTCTTGTGAACAAGAGTGGGAAGTATATACCAGTCTCCCAAATACTGTGAGGGAATCTGTAAGTAACTAAAGAAGTTACATCACCTGCTGAGCTTTCTCCTTTTTTATCTATTCCATCTCTTTTTTTACTATAGCTGCTGCAAGTATTCAGCCTTTTTCTCATCCCATTAAAGAATCCCAAACCAAACCAAACCAAACCAAACCCCAACTGAAAGTGATCATTGTACTGAGGACTAAGTACTGTCATGTTTTGTCCTTGGTCTTTTTTTCATCATAGTGTTTCTGGGGCCTGTGGCATAGCAGAAATTCTGGAAAAAGGGGAGTATTTCCAGTAGTCAGATCGAGACTTATTGAATAATATAAAATGACAATGGGGAGATATATATAGGCATATGCATATGTATATAAAAAAGAACTTACTTTAAGCTATGTATGCAAAATCTTTGTACAGTGTTTGCTCATGTGAGATCCCAGCCTTTCGGAGTTTAACAAAATTCAATTAAATTGATTCTAATTATTTACTATTTATTTAAATAATTTAATATAATATGCAATATATACTACATTATATCATAGAAAATATAGTGCATCTAATTTTCCTTTGGTAATGACAAAATAACAAAGCATCCACCACTAACTGAATGAAAAAAAGGTAACAGTGGATAAGAATTATATGATCTTTA
>VXBI01005976.1:41547-82592 GCA_013397375.1 Toxostoma redivivum | reverse complement strand
TTTTTTTTTTTTTTTTAGGGTAGAATATTACCTGTTCCTGTCTCACGTAAGGAGGAAATGTTCAGGAACTTGTGAAAATCCTCATAAAAGGGCTTATTTATTAAACCAAATTATATTTATAAGAAAAATTACTGTGCAGACACAGATGTTTGTGGGTTTTTTAAATTTTGGATCATAAAGAAAATAAGTTTTTTCCCTTTTCTATGGTTAATATCTCTGACATATTGTACAGAGCACACTCATCCCCCACAGAGATTATTTTCTACATAAAGAAAGCATAGATCATGTATGAAAATAAAGAGTATGTTGTAAGAAAAAAAGGAGTAGAGAGGTTGTCCAAACAGTTTTTAAAATCTCTGTTTATACTTCTAAGAAAACTTTTTTCTATATTTACCTTGAAACAGCACGAATTCTCCTCAAATTCTTATTCTTCCAAGGTCACTACATACTTCTTCAAGGAATGTCATGTATCATCTCAAACAGAGGTGGAAAAGTAGAGATGATGCCAGATCTTCTCTTCCTACATTAGACAGAAAGAACAGGTTGTCTCCATGAATCTGTGCTGTCTCTTCTGAAAGAATATCAACAATTTGTGTGCTGAGAAACTCAACAGCTGGAAACTCTGCCTGTCAGTTCCCTCCTCACATGCCTTCTGGGGTATTGTGCTCTGCATGCACACTTAAGAAAAGTCTTTGACTTAAAGCACAGTAGTCCTTGTTCTATGTATGTGCAGTCAGCCCATTGCTAGCAGCTATTATGATGTTTTGAAAATCCCAAGTAAGAAAAATTGGTTTCAATGATTGTAGAAGTTAGTGTTCAAAAAAAATAATTTTGCATTTGGAAAATTAAATATAGAGGTTTTCACCCTGGCAGTGCAGCTTACCACTCTTAGGCTAACATTTTAGTATAAATGTCAAACTCTATATATTTGTGGAAGCTAGAGATAGGTGAAAAGCTAACTGATAAAAAGAGCATGGGAATGAGAAATGGATTTTGGGAGGCTGGCAATAGAGAAATTTGGTATTGAATCAATTATTCTTTTCCAAATTATAACAAAGTGCAAAGAGATCCATCAAATGATGGGGACATTTTGATAGCACATTTATCTGTACCTGCAGTTTCAAACCACTTAGCAAAAGAACAGAGGGAAATACATTATAAAAGAAGGTAAGTATATATTTTTGAATATTAAAGCACAGCCTTAAAAAGCAGAAATATAAAGATAATTTAAATATGCTCAAAACCAACTAAATTTCTGATGAGCAACTACATTTATTTAGAAATTACAGATGTCCCTATTTTTTAACTTGTAAATTAGAGAAAGAAATATTGATATACTTTGCCCTGGCTAATGAGTTGGACTATCTCCATAAGATTAAATTAAGTTATTAGAAAGACAAATAAGGGAAATATTTTCTGTCTTGGAAGGAAGAATTATTCTTTTGCAAGGCTTAGGAACATAAAGACTGAGAGATTATATGATCACAGTTATGAGTACAATCAGAGATTAAGTACTAACCAGAGAAAAAATAACATAGTATAAAACAAAAGAGTTGGAATGATTTTCCTAGCAATCTTTCTGTTAAATTGGAGAGATATGAGTTTGTTGCATGGACTGTCAGATGATCTGGGGTACAGGTTTTGTGACGAGTAGCTGAGAGAGCTGTGGGTATTTAGCCTGGCGAAAAGGAGGCTCAGGAGAGACCTTATTAACTCTATTAACTCTATTAACTACCAGAAAGGAGGTTGTAGTGAGGTGGGAGTCCATCTCTTCTCTCAGGTAAAAAGTGACAGGACAAGAGGAGATGGTCTCAACTTATCCCCAAGGGGATTTAGATTGGATATTAGAAAAAATTTCTTCACAGAAAAGGTGGTCAGGCAGTGGAACAATTTGCCCAGGGAAGTGGTGGTATCACTATCTCTGGATGTAGCGCTTAGCACTTAGGGAAACAGTTTAGTGGTGGACATGGCAGTAATAGATTAATGGTTGGACTTGATCTTATAGGCCTTTTCTGACTTTTGTGCAGCTATGATTCTATGGCCTTTACATTGGACAGAGTGTTAAAGAACCCAGTTTCAGATTACACTGAGTGAAGTTTTTGTTAAGGTTTTTTTTTTTTAGATGAGTTCTACTTAACGATTTTATGTCAAAATATCTGTGAGAAAGTAACCAGTATCTTAGAAAACTAATACAGCATAGACTTCTTGAATTAAAGATGTGACCCAAATAAACATAATAAATTTATAACAAAAGAATCAGTGGGTAAGGAGATATTTCTAATTTGGAAATGTTTTCTTTCCACTAGCTGTCAGAGTATTTACTTTATTTTTCCATTTATTATCAGCATGGGTTGAAAATACTGTGCTTTCTGTTATTATTTTTTTGGTGAGTGATTGATTTATAAGGCATAAGATGTAAAAATAAGGTTATGCACCTTATTTTTTGATAAATATTTCCTTTTATTTATTAAAAATATATACTTAAATACATAGAAAAAAAACTTTCACTAATAGCAAAAAAGAAAATCCATTAGAATAAAAAATAAAATTCCTAAAATAAGCTGTGTTTAATTTCTTTTTACAAAATATATTTGCCCATAATTTTACTGAGTTTTTCTCATGACAATGGTTTGATGATTTTAATATGTAATAATTTCTTTGGTTACACTTTTTCATCAGACATTCTGCATTGAGCAAGTTGTCAGAATGTAGCTGCCTAAGTCCCCTGAAGAGTGTACTTGACAAACAGAAAATTCCTTGTTAGAGGACATCTATTTGCCAGATCAGCTTCAAATTATCTGATTTTAAAATTCTTGTTAGAGGTGCAACTATTGACCCTTGGCCTCAGGTGTTCTATTTATGACTACACTGGTCAGTCAGGATTTTTCTTAGTGGCTCATATGGGGCTGTGTTTTAGATTTGTCTCCAAAATAAAGTTTTAGCAACTGCTGAGCAATGCTTATGCAACATCAAAGCCTTTACTGTTTCCCAGTCTGTTCTACCAATGAGTAAGGCTTGGGGTGAGAAAAGACTGGGAGGTGACACAAATGGGACAGCTGATCTCAACTGACCAAAAGGATATTCCATACCATGTGGCATCATACTCAGCAATAAAAGCTGCAAGGAGGGAATTTTTCAGCATACCCATTGTTCATTGAATGCATATCAACATGCCTGTGGGAGGTGGTGATTAATTGCATTAGCATCACTTGGGATTTTTTTTAGTGGTAGAGGAGCTGGGCTATTTCCCCCCTTTATTAAATTGTCTTTATCTCAACCTTTGCACTTTCTCAGTTTTGCTCTTCCAAATTCTGTCTTCCATCACTCTGGAGCAGTGAGTGTACAATTGGGTCAGGGATTATCTGCCAGTTGTGGCCAGCTCACCACAGTCACAAAACATTAACTGTCTGATGGAAATGTCCAAGCATCTGGTTAAGAAAATTGCAAGTGTTGCTCTTCTTAGATCACTTAATTAAGGCTCAGCAAGAGTCTGCATCTGGTCTTTTTGGAAAAACACCACCCCTGTCTAAACATTGGTACCACAGAACCATGGAAAACTGATCAAATCCAAAGTGAATGAGGGCCCTGTCACTGATCAGCATTGTGAGATACTACTTATATGTCTGTCTGCTTCTTTCAGAAACAAAATGAGATAAGGAAAACACAAGTGTCTTGGAATATTTCAGAATAGACAGATAATTTTCTCTTTTCATTGAAAGTGACTTAGCTGTTTTGATTCTGCTGCCATTAAAGTCATGTTACCTAAAATCTTGTAATATCTGAAAATCTTGAGAGTTTTATCAGTATTTTTAATTAAGTACAGAACATATTAGTGTAGACCACACCATTGACTGCAGAAAATGCCACATAAATGTTGTATCCTTCCAATTACAAAAAAAACCAGCACCTCCCATACTGGCATGTGACAAATAAAGAAAAAAAAATCTAGTAGTCTGTGTAACTCATGAGCACTGGCAATACACTTTCCACCTTTCATTTTCGGTACTACAGTTAGAAAAAATATTCTGATTTTTGTTAATCATCAAATTAAAAAACAGATCTGGAACTGTTCAGTTAAACCAATGGACTTGCTTTCTTCCACTAGGATTCAGAATGTAAACATAAGAATACATCCTCTTTGCTTCATACTTTTTTTTTATTTGATTATAGCCTGTGACAGAATTATCTTTCCCTTAATTTTCCTTCTTTTTTTCATTACAGTTTCCTTTCTTTATGTTTATTTTCCCCATTATTCTTTTGCTTTCCTTTCATTATCTGTGTCAATAATAGGCTAAAAAAAAACAAAAAAAAGGTTATGGACAACAGAAAGCAAACAGAACAATCAATTTTTAATTAAAAATATATTATGTATTTGGTTTTATATATATATATACACATATATACAAGGCTTTCAAAAATACACCTTTCATATTAAAAAGAATCACATTTTCAAATGTAAGATATTGATTTTCCAATCATGATCAAGACATTAGAAAAGTATATATGTGTTTTTATATATCCATTGGCCCTCACTAAAAGTGGAGATATACACAATAGCTTAAGAAGTGCTTTAAAGGGAAGAGAAAAAGAGAAAGAGTAAACTCTTATTTTTCTTTTTTTCTTTATTAACAACACCATTTAAGATTTGCAACAAACCTATAAAAATTGAAAACATCCCACAGAACTCAATGAAAAACCACTACCTATAGTCTTACCATCTGAGAATCTATAATATGTTACAGAACAACAAAGGATAAAAAAATCTGATAAACTAATAGACACAGAATTTGAATTCTGCTTTATTATTGTTAAAAATAATTTTCTGGAATTGATTAGTCTGTCATTACAAGAGAATTTGAACTTTTTTATTCAGACAATAAAGTCAACTATCAGACAAAATTATGTTCAATACCAGAAGATTATTTCCACTCTGTTCATGTATATTCATTCTTAAAGTGGTCATTTGTAAATTACTCTTCTAAATTTGTATTCTGTCTGGGGAATTTAGTAGAATAAGTCTATTCCAGAACATATTCATAGCCTTCTCAGCATGGCTGCACAAATTCAATTTAAACTAGTGACAGTCTGTCTACTAAACCTGAGCATTGTGAGAAGTTTATTCTGTGAGAAGAAATTAAAGAAATAAACTTAGCTTGCAAATTTCAGTCCATGTTCTAATTGAAAAATTTGAAATTGAAATAGGTTCTGTTCCTTATTTAAGCACAGCAAATATTCTATTAACAGGAGTATTTCTAGATTAAATGATCTTTTCCTTCATCAACTCTACTGTCTGTTCTTCCTTTCTCTTACCAAATTAGCTCATTACAGCATACAGGATTTGGTATAATCAAATTCAACTATATTTATCTGTCTCTGTAACATCATTTTTCTGTATTTTTTCTAAAGGAAATGATATAATAAAAGTTCTAAATTGATTGTAAAACATCTCAGTGGCATACATTAATTCATGACAGAAAAAAATCCAAATGAATGTTTTTGAAAATCCATTCAATATATATTTTTAGTATACACCTAAACAAGCAATGACTAATATTAACTGGAAGGGAAGAAAGGGGTCAAAATATTTAACAGGAAAATATATTTTATTTATTTTATTATTTCATGTCATTTCATTTCATTTCATGTTCTTATTTTCTGTCATCCCTATGAAGTCCATTATTCAATACGCTCTGAAGCATCAGTGTCTGGCTAAACAGAGTAAATGCTTAGTTTAAGATTATGGTTCTTCAAACACAGATTCATTTTTTAAAAAAAATCTCTCAATATATGTGGTTTATAAATTACCAGTGCTCAAATTCATCATTTCAGTGACGATGTGGGGCCTAGCCCAGTCTGGAGGACTAAAGGGCTTCTTGATGTCCCTGTGAATGATGTCATTACAGAAATAGTCCCTTGCTCTCCCCATGGTCGTGCCTAGCACAGGAAAGCAGTAAAGCACACAAACCTTCAATCTCTGCTCCTGTCCTTGTCACGCAGCAGATAAAACTCTGCTTTTTATGACATAAATCAATAATCTAACTGCAATTGTTGGTCTTGTTAGTAATCCTTCCATTATACAGAGAGTATCTAACCAGAGGCACTGGAAGCCTGCATAGTCTGTGTCACCCAGACACGTATTTACTCATTCATCTTTCCTTGATTTTATTAAATTATCATCTGTCTCAGAAAGACTGTGACTTTCTTCTGAGAATTTCAACCACTCACCTTAATATTGCTGTCACTTTGCTTTTACAGCAGTAATGTTAAGGCTGGAGTTTTAAGGCAAGTTTTCAGCATCAAGGGAAATGCAAGCAGTGGTGGAAAGCACCATGATTGGAGTGAAAATGGCCTTGCTTGCTGTTCCATGATGAATCTTGGCAAGCAGTCTGTGATTACCTATGACGGATAGACCAAAATTGGAAGAAACTGCAGCAGGTTGCACACCAAAAAGGTGCACAAGACTGGAGGGCGTCAGTGAATGGAAAAGAATGCTCCAAATGTAAGTAGAAATACTTTTTACTTGCAGAAATATCACAGAGCCTTCTACTGTAAGTTTAGGAAGGTTTCAAGTTCAAGAAGCTCCCAGCTGATATCCAGTCTTTTTGGACTGTGCTGAACCTTCTGCAAGAGCTCTATCTTCCAGGGACCTGCACAGTGCCATCCAACACCATGGCTGGGATTGCATGGTCATAACATAGAATTTTTTTTCTGGAATGGCTGAACATCAACTACAGAATTCTTCAACCCTGCTGGAACCTGAAATCCTTGATCAACTTTGAATCTCTTGGTCAGGCTGTATGAAAACATGCTATTAAATGAAACTTTGTGGCTAAATCTGGGATAAACCTGTGTGGCTTGGCCAGATTTCCATTTTCTTCATGTTGATTTTTCACTGACTGGTCACTTCTTACCAGCTGTCCTCTTACACCTGCTCTCACAAGAAGCTTTTCATGGTCATCTCTCCAGAGGGATGTAATGTTTTAAAAGTCAGTCCTGTGCAGTTCATTAATTTCTGTACGGTAACAAAAGATACCAAAATCTCCCCAAAATATTTTTTTCCTGAAAATTTTACTCACTTTGTGCAGCCAAGGGTTTATCAATATTAGGATAAGAAGAATGTACCATATCCAAACTATTCTGGAGAGTTCTTCCTTGGGAGATACTACCAAAAGTCAGTAAGTAGTTGCTGCCATGGTTTTTTTGATATTACTTTATTTAACAAAACACACCATTAACATTTAAACAAATATTTGGTGCCTGTTTTATTTCAGCAGTTTCCACTGCATAAAACTTGATCATGATTTCTGACGTGTAGTTACCTTTTCATTTACATTGATCATGGACTTAACCTCAGTAAGTTTTAAGCCTTTTATGATTGGAAAATGTTCAGAACTACTCAAGCAAGAAAGTGTTTTGTCCACCCTTATCACAGTATGAAAAAGACACAGCAGTTATTTTTATGTTATTGAATTATTGGGCAGTTTTTCTAATATAAGAGTAGAAAAACAGTAGGGTGCATCAAGCTGGCTGATGCGAGCTCAAAATAAGGGTGAGTAGGAGGAGAGCACCAGAGATAGATAATCTTACAAATTATTAGGCTCCTTACAAATTGATATAATTTTGTTTTTCTTCTAATGTCTCTTTTTAATCTGATTTTCCCTATGACTTCCTCAAAGTTTTTCTCCAGTTTTTCAACTCAGAAAATGTTATTGGTCACTCTATTTCTTTTACTGTTCCATTATGTTGAATAATTATTTTTACACCCTCTATTTATCCTCCCAGATGTATTCTGTTGCTTAATTTTTCATCAATGGGTGATGATAAATGGATACTCTATGGATATGCTTTATGTATATAATATTTTTATTTATGAATATCAGATTTTTGACTCTCATTTCATTTTGAAAATGTTCTACATCACCATATGTCAACAGCCAACAATGCTCACAATTGCATCATGCACTATGATTAAATAACTTCCAGTTCTTTAGCAGGAAAATAATGGGTGTCACACAAACAGCATCTAACACAAACACACAAAAACCCCCTCATTTCAATATATTTACCTCTAAGGGAAATTATCTCCATAGTAATACTCAAAATTTTCAATCTTTATCAAGAGAGTAAAGATTTGGTGTTTGGGGGTTCTTTCCCCCAAAATGATAAATTTTAAAATATCCATTTTGAAGACTGTCGGAGGAGTCCCATATGTGTGCATGTATACATACGTAAATATATATATATGTGTGTCTGAGTGTGTATATCTAGCAACAGAGGAAGGAATGTCTGATGGAAATTTTAACATATGAAACTGAAAAAAATGCAGCAAATATCCATTTTTCAGTAGGCAGCAAAAAACCATGCAGGTGATAGGACAGAAATATCACTACTGGTGTCACCCAAGGTTCAATTTCTTTCATTTTTCATCAACAACTTGGATGAAGAGACAGATGCCTCCCAGCAAGTTCACTGATGACACAAATCTGGGAGGAATGGCTGATATCCCAGAGCGCTGTGCACATCAGAAGGACCTCAAAAAGTTGGAGAGATGAACAGAGAACTGTCTGAAATTCCACAAAGGCAAATGCAGGGTCCTGCACCTGGAGAAGAATAACCGCATTCACCAGCACGGGCTGGGGGCTGACCTGCTGCAAAGCAGCTCTGTGGAGAAGGACCGCAGAGGTCCTGGAGGTCCTGGTGGATAACAAGCTATCCGTGAGCCAGCATTACCCTTGTGTCCAAGAAAGACAGTGATATCCTGGGGTGCATTAGGAAGAGCATTGCCAGCATCTCAAGGGAGATGATCCTGCAGCTCTACTCAGCCTCAGTAAGGCCACATCTAAAGTACAGTGTCCATTTTTGGGTTCCTCAGTACCAGAGAGATATGAAGCTCCTGGAGCAGGTCCAATGGAGGGCTACAAAGATAATTAAGATCCCCAGCTGAGGAAGCTGGGCCTGTTGAGTCTCAAGCAGAGGTGATTTAGAGGGGATCTCATCAAGGTCTAAAAGTATCTGAAGGGAGGGTGTCAAGAGGTTGGAGCCAGGACCTGCTTGGTGGTGCCAAGCAATAGGGTGAGAGGCAACAGGTAGAGGCTGATGCACAGGAAGTTTCACCTGAATGTGAGGAAGAACTTCTTCCCTTTGTGAGTCACTGCGTACTGGAACAGATTGCCTAGAAAGGTTGTGGAGCCTCTCTCATTGGAGGTATTCAAGAACTGAAAAACTAAACAAAAGCCTGTTCAATGTGCTCTATGATGACCCAGCTTGAGCTGGGAGGTTGGACCCGATGACCCATTGTGGTCCCTCGCAACCTTGCCCATTCAGTGATTGCATAATATCAAACTTTAGGAAGAAACTCATTAGTACTGATGTCATGGATAGCAAAAGACAGAAGCAGGATTTGGATGAGGAAGATATAAATATAAGACAGTAGAGATTTGAATATCTTTGCAAGAACCATTGGAAAATCTGTCAAGCCATTTTGTCTACTTGGCTACACTGGGCTTCTACTACTAACTACTTGCCAGGAGAGAAGGCAAGCACAAATGTGTTTTATTTACACAGAAAAAAATGGAAGAGGAGATTCCTACCTGGGTCACTGATCATTAAATTTTCTAGATCCCTCTAAAAATTACAGAAAGGAATCCCATTTTGAACCAGTCAAGGCCTGGGAGAGATAATGATTTTATATCTCTAATTACTTTATATATTTTAAAAAAGACTACACACACCAGAATTTATATGTTACTTCATACGTGTTTATACTGAAGATACCTTACAGAGATTATCAACTTTATTCCATGATAGTTTTTCACCAAAAACAAAGAGTTTGGTATGTAAAAGTCTTCATAATCTTCTAAAAACTCTTCATGCATTTACATATCAAGGTATTCTACACTTCTTTTTAATAATCAGATCTGTTGAGGTATCTACTCAAGTTCCATATTAAAGTGCAATCAGATGTTAAGATGAGACTAATCATAGTTTCATATTTATTGAGTCAGTCACAATTGCATTTGTGTAACTACAGTCTAAAATACCTCACTTGCATTTTGACAGATTTTCATGGAATAAAATGAAAAAAATATTAGAAAGAAAATGTTATGTAGCTTATCCATTGAACTCTGAAAATTAAATAGAAATAATTCTAGGTTTTTTGGTAGGTTTTTTTGTTTTGTTTTGTTTTGTTAGTTTTTTTTTTTGTTTTGTTTTCTCTTACTTATCTCAGTCCTTCCTATAAAAACCTCAATGTTTCTTTTTTCTGAAGATTATATGAAGATGCCCGATTCTTTATCGTATCTTGATTTGATCTCTATTAATAGGATAGTCTATATTGATAGAGATTACAAAATGTTAGCAACATATTTTCTTCTAAATGCAGATTAGGGTAACTGAAACTATACATGTTTGGATCAAATTTGGCTCTGAAAATGGACAAATATATTAAGAGGAAGTACTGAAAGAGTCTCATCAAATGATCTGTTAATAGCTTTGCATCCTGAGCTTCCCAGTTTCTAAGAATTTTTTTAAAAAAAGTCTACTTATAATCTGTAAATAAATTAAATATTGCATTTCAGATTGAGTAAAATGCTTGGTTAAATCCAAAATATTCTCAGATAATTTTCATCGTGTCTCAGGAAAATACATTTTAGATGGTTCCAAAACTTTTATTCATGACTTTCTCTTCAACCATAAAATACGAGAAATACATTATCTGCACAATTGTCATTAAATATTCTTACACATGTAAGTAGATAGCTATATATCATATCAAGGCATGCCAATGACTAATCATATAGGCTCAGAAGGAATATCCATGACAGGCATTTGTGTATAACTTCCCTTACCAGAGCATGATAACAGCTAGATGCTTCAGGCAGCAAAACCAGGGATTGTAATAGAGTATTGACTCTGGCCTGTAGAGAAATACCAAGGAGGGAAAATGGTCTTAAGTCTCATATTCTACAATTATTTAAGCCTCTCACATTAAGAGTCCTCATTAATCAAAATCCTCCTGTATTGCTTTTGTCTGAGATAATTTTCTTCACAGTATCTGTGTTCTAGGCTGACCTTGGCATGAGTTGATTTTTAAGTCCAACACTGCATTATGGTAGGGAGTCCGAAGACAGAATTTAAAGTATTAAAATATATATAAGGAATATTTGACATCTGTAAGCTTTTAAATATCTTCTACAATTGCAACAAACAGGAAAAAATGTCAAGAAACCCTGCAAAAAACCAAAAACCAACAAACTAGAGATAGTATCTTTCTGTTTCCAGTGAAAACTAGATTGCTTGGGTAATATGTGATAAAAGGCATTTTCTTAAATTTCTGTAATTTTTTTTTTAATTGCATTGTTTGTATGTAAGCAACAGTGAGATATGAGGCAATACCATAAAACATCATCTATTTTTTTATTATTATTTTTTTTTTTAGGCTTGAATCTTTCTGGGATAATGACTGCAAAACATCATTTCTAATCAACCTACTCTGACTATAATTTTTTTGCTACTTTCCAAATGGTAAACATAAATGAAAAAGAAAAAAAGAATCAAACATAGTGGTAAATGACTAAATTATAATAATGAGGATTTTTTCTTAATAATACAATTAAAACTTTTGGTCTAGGCCGGAGAGTAGAAGATTAAGGAAGGCTTCAGTCTGAAGGGAACATACTAAGTAAAGTAAAAAACACCTTACTGCACACCTGTCTGAAATTTAACATTCCCCTTAAATCAGCAGAAATTAATTATTCTACTTAGTCGGTTTTTGGTTGGATTAAAATATGAAAATTCATTGAGAAAAAAAAATAGTCATAAGCAAAACCAGTCTGGGAACATCTCTGTAAGGTTCATTAGTGTTAAAAGAGTATGAGGAATGCTAGGTAGTTCATATAGCTTCAGAGAGTGACACAGTTTCTAAACAAAATGGAAAATATATTTGGCTGCACACATAAATATGCAAGATGTATTCATTACCTTTATGAGGAAATTAATATATTAATATCTTATTTTACAAGCTTTGGACAAAGATTCTTTAAAATAAATGCTGAAGCTGTACCTGTAGCATAGTTTTTTGTTACTTTACTTGGGGGTATTTGTTCAGTGAAGATAGATTCTGCACAATATTCTTGCAGCTTAGTAAGGTTAATCTTGCATATTGAACTGCTGTAGGGCAAGATTTCCCATGCAAAAGGTGTCACATTGTTTCTCTTTCCCATATCCCTCTGTACCATCGTGACATCATGGAAGATAAATCTTGTGGAAACCTTGTACGTATGGAAAGTTAGATTATGATTGTTAAATATACCTGTTCCAGGAAATTGTCCATGACTCTCAAACAAAAGGAGAGGAGTTTGTTTATGCTGAAATCAACTTAAATCATAGGACAGCAGACTTGCTATGCCCACACTTGGCCTTTAATCTTGGCTGTCAACTATATAATGCTTCTCTAAACCTAAGACATAAATAATGTTTCTTGAGTAGGGATTTGTATTCACTCATTTCAAAGTATCTAGGATAGTGGGGGATTATTTTACAGCATATGAGAGTAATAATGTTAATACAAAAAACTGAGGTTACCACCTGCAAGACTGAAGTGTATTTATAAGAAATTGTTTGAAAATGCTAACGTGCCTGGGACAGGTGAAGAATCACTTTTGGTCCAGCCCTCATTTATAATATATGTCAGAAGTGATCCCTACAGTGAAAAGCCCCTGAAGCACATTTGGCCATCTTGGACAGATGATTTTGGGAACACAACAAGGCAGAGGCAGGCAGTGAGCAGGAAGCAAGTCATAAGGAAGTTCATTACTCAAGTATGCTTGCCTGTCCTTTTTTTATTTAGCAGAGTAAACAACTACTCTACATTTTTAAAAGTCTTCTTCATGAAAGTGTTAAAAAAAATATTGCATAGGATATTCTTAAACACTGATATTTTTCTCATTTTGGTAGAGGAAATAAAAGAAAAGGCATCCAATGGAGAAATTAAAATTTAACATCATTTTTCTTGAGAGCCACTGAGTAATTTCTTTTTGCATTTAATGTCATGCTACAGCACAGAACGCTGTACATCCTATCCTGGAATAGTTTTCTACAGTGTATTCTGCATACACTGTTCTGACAGCTCTATTTTGAGTCATTCAAAGTAAACATCTCTGAATGTATAAAACAAACTAATAAATAATGCTATTAATTACAATTTCAAGCTTCAATAAAATTGTAAGGAAAGCAATCTTAAAAGTTTAGAATTAGAAACAAAACATTTTGAGAATACCAAAAATTAAACAGGTATACAAATGAAACCTTTAGACCTAACCTGTAGTGAAATATTATTTGAGATCTCAATTTCTACATTTTTTATTATGCATCTCTCAAATCAGGAGCCCAGAGAAACAAAGACTGCTTCAAATCCACAGGCCCTTATTAAACAGGGAAGTAGGCTGAGCATGAATTCCCAATGGGCACGTGTGGAAATAGGCACATACAACAGACCTACAAAAAGACACAGCTGATCACACCAATCTCAGAGAGCCACACAGATAGCTCACATGAACACAGCACAAACAATCTCTATCTTCTCCCCTGTGTGACTCATCAGGATAACGGCCAGTTAGTGGAAAATATTTATATATAGACTGTGCAACATGGATTCCTTTATCTCAGACACTTGGTCTGACCAGTAGTTGCTGTCTTCCCAGCTGGAATGTGCACTGTGCCCCTGTGCTGCAGCCCTACTACAGTTTCTGGTACAGGCCCCTTTGTACCCACATACTAACACACAAACAGACACAAAACTGCACACTATGAATCCTTCCAGAACTGGGACCTCACGCACAATCCATCCACAAATTGGTTCTGGAACTTTGCTCTTCCACAATTGCCTCAGGTATGGGTGGACAGACATACAGACACACAGGTTCATCTCAGTTGACATCTTGGCCAGAGCAGTGTTTGTCTCTCCAACTAAATTATTTGCCTTCCCTTACCTGCCCAGTACCACTACACTCTTATGTGTACAGATATTTTTATTGCATAACCAAATACTTTTCTTGAATCAGTTTTTTTAAGCCACAGACCCTTTTTGTCTTTTATATTAACAATACTAGTTATAGATGACATGTCAATGCTTTGATGCAGTTTAAAAGGCAGCAATTTTTTTTTTGCTAAGACAGAGTCTAAAATATTGGATTAGTCTGAGCTTTACTGATACTTAAATAAATAATGTCATACTATATTTTAAAACAAAGGCATTAATTTATGCAACATTAAAACAGTGAGTCACTGTATGTGCAATTATTGCAAAAAATTAATATGAGTTAGGGAATTACAGGTTAATATTAAAGTTTAAAAAATTACTTAGAACTGGTATGTTATCAGACATCAGTTCTTGCAAAAGTTATATTAAGGAAGCTTGGCTTGTTTTGAAGTCTTAGTTAGGCCATATTGTCTAGACAAGTGTTGGAGTCAGTAAGTCAGGAGTTTCTCTGAATCCTTCAGAGAGAGATCAGAGTGCAGGGATTGAAGTATGTTAAGCCTCTCACACATACCACAGAGGTGAAGGTTTAGGCTGTAACATGAGGGAGCCAGTAAGTAAGCAGATGGTATGTGTAAGTGACTGGATGGTATGTGTAGGTGAATAGATGGAGTAAGTAAGTAAGTAGAATAAGTTTTAAGTCCTTCTAGTAAGTAAAAGGTCTTAGATGCCTGAGAAGTAGTACCTGTTCTAGTGAAGCTTGAAAAACATGCTAGTGTTTTTTTTGAGGCTCCAAGAACCTAGCTTCAGACAAATAGAGTTAAAAATATTGCTTACATTTATTTTTCAGTTAGAACAAGATAGGCCATGTACGTAGTCTATACGTAGCCTGGTGTGCTAAGAAACTAGAATTCTAAAAGGTTAAGAAGTAGTGGTCTGAGTTTGTGTCTTAGCTTGTTGGGAAGTTTCTATAAAAGAACATGCATTAGGGAGAGCTGGTGCTCTATGCCATGGTTTCATGCCATTGCATTTTGCCACCTGCATTTTGCCATTGCTTTTGCCATTTGCTTTTATGCCATGTGCTTTCGCCTTTGCTTTGCTTTATTTTTGCCTTTGAGACTGATGTGATTCTGTAATAAATAACTTTATAGTTACTATTAGCTGCTTGGCTTTTAAAAGAAGAATATAATCTGACAGTGTGGGTGCCTAGAGCACCCGGCGGTCCAAAACCTCACATTTGGTGCCCCATGCACAAGTCCACAGACGAGATCATCAAAAGAAAGGTAGTGTATAAGAAGACTCTATATGCTGGAAAGCTAAAAAAAAAAAAAAAAATCGTTCTTTGAAATAAATTCCTTTGCAAAACATAATAAAATTATTTTAATAAATATACGGATGATTCACCATGGAATACCATGAAAAATTTCAGAGAACAGCAACCTAGTTAAGCCTCTTTTGTGCTGACTCATGGGGTACTCTACAGCTTTTGTTCCTGTGAAAAAGAAAAGAACAACCTACAGCCCTCAAATGAATGCACGTAAAATCAAGTGAATAGAGATAGTCACTAACGGAGGAAGGAATACACAATACACTAATGCAAATGAAATGTGTGACAACAGAACAGATGTTGATGCATAGAATATCTAGAAGACAACAGAGGTGACATAATTTATGGTAACAAGAGCATTTGCATAAATCTGTGTCTTCTTAAAATGAAGCAGTATCACAACACTGATGTGAAATAAGTGTCCTTGCAGTTTTATTGTAGAGGTAAAATGATGACTAACTTGGAAGAGAAGGCAGACTCTGGAATTCTTAAAAGGGCAAATGGAATATCCTTAGGATACTTCTCAAGAAAGGAGAAGCCAGCCTGACATTATGACTTTTGCTCTTGATCTACTGAGGCAGCAACTCCCACGGCACAAAATTTCCACTCATAAAGTTAGAATGAATGAGGAATTTTCAACCTCTTCAAGTCTAACAAATACATTTTTTGAGTCCCACACTTCTCCAGCCTATGAAAATACAAACTTCTATCTAAGTAGCTGCTGGATCACAGTAACTTCTCTAGAAAAGCTCAGTCATTGCAAGCGTAGTTAGAGTGTCCTTTTTTTCTTTCCCATGAGGAGAGATTGAGATAGCAAGCAACTTCGACCTCAATGAACTGCAAATCTGCTTCTGTTCATACACAAAAATATACTGGAAAAAAGACAGGCCTATTACCATTGCCCCATTACCTCTCTCCCTCTGCCTCCATTCTACTAAGTAATTATATGTGCACCAGCTAACATCAATATCTTGCAGCATATAAAAAATGCTAAAAAGAAAGAGATGATGGTTACAAGGAATATCTGGAAATCAATTAGAGGTAGCCCACCAAGGGTCACTGGCCATGAACTCTCTAGGGCATGAATGATATGACAGTGGACTTGAGTGAGTGGTTATGTTTTTCACAGTCAACTATGGTAATGAAGAAAAATTTTAATACCAAGAATTTTATAAAACAAGGGCTGCTTCAATAGAAAAATCAAGACATCTGGCATTCAGGACATTTTCATAAGCCTGTTTCTCTGATTATCAGGAAAATTATCCCCCAGTCGGTTTCTTTGGCTAATGTTATCACTGGCACCACAAAAAGAGCCGGTGTATGACACTGCATTCTTCCATAAAGCAGGCATTGAATAGCATCCAGAGCACCAAGCCCACTGAAGACGTAGCTCCTGAATAGATTTGTAGGAAAATAAGCACCTTCTAAGAGTATCAAAGCAGAAAATACTAGATCAGACTTTTAAAACAAAATATCTATTTCATTATTATATTTATATTACAAATTTAGAACTATATCTTCCTGTATGTGAGGGTTTGTTGTTCTTTGCTTACTATTCTTTAAAGATAATTTTAAGAGCTGCCTGACAATTAAGCTCTCCATCTTGTGGGCACAGAGCTATGTAGGGTCCTGTTCTCTTTTCCCTCTTTGCACATTTTAGGACAAAAGCAAGCAGAGACAGTTGTTTTCTTCTTAACTGATTTTTTCTTTGAGTACTCTGCTTTAGTTCTGTCTTGGTATTGTCTGAACAGGAATGTTTTCTGAGGTTTCAGAGTATTTTTAATTGGCTCCAGAAAGTAACACTCTAACTTTAAACTTCTCTGCATCACCAGTAGACATCCCTGAGAGAAGACAGGGCTTTTAGTGTGTGGGGACTGATCTGGCTTGATGGCTGCTAATAAACATAAAACATCTGAATGATCTTGTAAATAAATGTACCAGATAGACAGCGATGCATATCCAAAGTGATAGTCTAATTTATGTGACATGCTCTGTAGTGTTTAGGTGTAAGTTATACTGAGCAATGAATTCAGCATTTTGAAATGTAATGCTGAGGGGTTTTTTTTTGCTTTCATACAAATTCTGCAATGTTGCTTCTTGCTCTGTTTTTCCTGCTACCTTCACAACGGTTGCATACGATTTCTTTTCCCAATTAATGTTCACTGGGAAGCCCAGGCCCGAGTCTTCGGGTCAGTGTCCTAATGATGTTGCAGGAGCTTTGACAATAAGTTTCCAGCTGGTTAAAAATTTTACACAAATCAGGAAAGGCAGGTACATCAAAAATATACAAAAATGTTGAGTGGCATAGGTGGACTAATTACAAGGTTTTACATGAGTATGCTTTACTCCACATGTTATATTTGATGGAGTGTGTTGCTTTGGGTTTTCTTCCAAGACACAATAAGATTTGACTTTCCAGATTGCCAAGATCCATGTGCCAGTCTAGACATGGCTTAGCAAAATCCTGCAAGGACACCCAAAATACATACTAATCTTCCTGCAACCAGAATTAAAGCCATAATTCAATCAGGTTATCTTGATTGCAGGCAATTTTTTTTTTTTTTTTTGGTAATTAAGACACCAAATCCAGGAAAATGTAACATCAAATTTTAAACTACTTTAAACTATTTTCTTACCTTTCCAGTGTCAGTTATTGCAAGATTTTGTCAGCCATAGGAACTACCTCAGCTTGTTACACTTCTGTGTAACATATGCTGTAAATAATTCTTCAGTCCTATAAATGCAAACTAGATAAATTCTTGTAAATTCTGATTATAGATTCTGATTTATAAATATCATAACTTTTCTGTCATATAAAACAATGTAACCATATCAAATTTTATTGCATTTTTTTCAGTTAATACTTAGAGATAAACTTCATCTCTTTCATCTGGTGTGAAACCTTAAGCACCAGGAATGGACTCCAGGTGCTTCTTGTTCATCCAGATGAATAATTACATCGTGATCTTGAAAGAACTTGATGTCTTAAAATTTGGAGTAAAACTGTGCAGGCCACAGACTGAAATTAGGAAGAATGCTATTCTTTAGGTTTATGATTCTGGTTATTCAGCAAAGATTGTAAAATAACTTTTGGGCAAGTAAAATGCAAATAAATCTTAAATCTCAAGGTTTATGATTCTGCAGAACTGTTTTAGGTTTTTGTTTTTGGTTTTATTTTTTTTAGCTTTGTGTCGCAGCTTTAAATCTGTCAGACTAATAAGTGTTTTAAAATTCAATAACTAAGTAACTAACTAAATAAATAAATACATAAATGTATATACTTAATAATATAAGCATATCTGTACTCTTATCAGCTCTTGCTGTGGATAAGAAGTTTGAGAATTTAAAAGAAGAAAAATAAGTTGGAGGGAGCAGACAAACAAACAAACAAACAAAAAAAAAAAAAAGAAAAAAGAAAATGATTTTTATATAAGGTCATGACTACAGAAAGGAAAATAGACTTTTGTTATATTCAGTGAGTGAAAAGACCCAAACAACCAAACATGGAAAAAGCAATGTGTTTTTTTATTATATCCTCTCTGTAGCAGGCTGTCTTTTAAGTATGCACTACACTTGGAACTAAATTTCCTTTCTCATCTTTACAGTATTTATGCATTTCTACAAGTAATATTCTTATCTTCCCCCTCCCTAAATCAAAAATATTTATGATTAAATCAATTTCTTAGGAAATGTTGTGATTGACAAATTTATTTTTATTCCAAAGAATAGGAAAAAGAAACTCAAATGTATCCCACTGAGAGATTTTTAGAAATCTCACAGTTTATGTTTCTTTGTAGGTAAAATACTTATGAACATATCAATTTCGAAGTGTCAGGATATTGCAGAAACGTGAAGAATGGAGGAAAAAAGCTGCTCTGTGCTTCTCCTTCCTAGTCTTATCTGATATGCTAGTATATGGTTGTGTGCTGTTAAAAAAGTACAAGACACAGGAAGTCTTTTGGGATATAGACTGAATGCTAAATAGTGATCACTGTGATTCTTTAGTCAGCTGCAGGTTTTGTAATGAAGTTTAAATAGAGTTCTTTCAGGACAATAACTCCTTCTGTGTTGTACTTGTGAAGTACACAGGTACTTCAAGTGAGTCTGATTCTGTAACATTTTACAGACATTTCTAAACATTTTTGTTTATTTATGCACAATCTCAAACTTCCAGCACTTTTCAATAGTTTTGCATCAGCTTTTCATTGTAGAGACATTGATCTCATTCTCCAACATTTTAATCACAAAAGTTTTTTCAGGATTCACAGGATGGAAATTAAGGCATTAGAGTCCAAAAGAGTTACCCAGCCTCAGAGGAAGTAGACTAGAACCCCTGATTTTCCTAGTGCAGTGTTTCATAGATTTAATTTTATTAATGATCCTTATGTATTTTAAGAAATATTGTATACTAACAGATTTTACCAATGAAAGCTGCCTTTGCAGGAAAATCTCTACAGATTTGCTAATTAACAGACTAATGTAGCCAATAACTATGACTACATTAGCTTCTGAAAATCTTTTTGTACAAGTTCCCTCAAAGGATGTCAGTATCAAATATATGTTTCTATATTTTTTAAGCAGATGTCTTTTCATATATTTTCATTTCCCCAGACATTTGGGAGATGAAAGAATGTACAGGTTTTCTTGCATGGACATCCTCAGGTAACATTTCACTTTAAGACATGAAACCAAAAGATAAATTTTTTTATAGTAGCAATTGTACTGGCAGGTCTAGAAAGCCTTCAAGTATTTTGCATTGCATGTTCTTCACACAGCAATTCCCGTTAGCATAATGTATGTTCGTTTTGAAGCAGGAAAGAAGAAAAACCAAAAAGAGGAAAAAGTGAAGATAAGAAGCAGAAGGTTTCTAGGCAATCTTTATATGTTGATCTGATACATACTGGATTTGCTGTAATTTGAAGAATGATCTTGGGTGTTAGTTTGCATTTTTGCTCTAGGTGGATTTTGATTAGATATTGTAAGAAATTAATTAACTTATACAGTACTGATTCATCTAGCAGTTTGTAATTTAAAATACGTACTTAAGACATGAATAAGACAAAAATAAATTAACCTGATCATTTCACTTCCTCTAGAGTCATCTGTGGGTCAAGGTCACAGAGTCTGTTACTAAAATTAATTTTGTAGGTGACAAAAATAATAAATAGATCTATTCAAATCATCACCATTAATTGTAATTTGCCAACAGCCCTTGACTAAAATTTCATTCCACTTTTGGAGATGTAGTCATGTCATTCACAGTTTGCTAATCTTGACAAGATCTCCTGGCGTGAAAATCTGAAATCTCTTATAATTTTTGAAAGGTACTGCCTCTCATTCTCCATTCAGCACAGGAAGAGAGCAGATAATGTCAAGTAGTTTGGTAACTGGCTGGGAGTAGCAGTGCTATCCTTTCAAAAATCCTTCACTAGTCAGTGTGGAGGTGTGGGAGTATCTGAGAGCATGGAGCCTGTAAGTTTTCAGGATGTCTCATAGAGTACTCTGAACCAGAGTGGGGAACACAGTTGCTATGATTTACCCTGATAAGTAGTCCGGCCCCACACAGCTCACTGTCCCACAGTGGGGTTGGTGTCTCTTCTGTCTCTTACACTGTCCAGGTCAGTGAGGATACTGGAGGAAAAAGGGATGCACAAGAAGCTGAGAGGGGACACATACAAAAGGCCTGATCTGGCCAAAGGGATATTCCATATTCCATATTCAATAGTACATGCTCAGATTATAAACTGGGCCAAGGCTGGCCAGCAGATATTGCTTAGGAGCTGGCTGGCATCAGTCAGCTGGCAGTGAGCAATTGCACTGTATGCACATCACTGGTAGGGAAACTTTCATGTCTGACCACACAGGAGTCATTGTGGCAATCACACTGGCACCACCTGAGCTAGGACCAAAGACCCTTTGCAGCGAGCAGCTCCATGTTCACTGTCTTCTTACCAGCTCAACCCCAGGTTTCACAGAGCAGAATCTCAGATATCTAGATCCTTAAAATCATTTAACTGCCATTCAAAAAGAGAATAATATCTCAAGCTGGTGCCTTTGAGGACAGATGCTGAACAGAGGACTCCCTGAGCTTTCATACCCTCACAGTCTGTGCGTGGTAAAGCCTGGGGTCTTCCAGCTGAGTCCTCATCTCCTGCTGTGTCTGCCTCTGAGTGTTCATCTCCACAAGTCCTCATGCCAAAGTGTTGGTGCCAGCTCACGGCCTCGTCTCAGGCTGCAGGCACCCAGAGCTCAACCTGCAGCTCACACAGCAGCTGCACACTGAGCTACTGGCACTAAATGTGTTTCTCAACATTAAGAAGCTTTTTACATTCTAATTCTATTATTATTACTATATCTTATTCATATTCTAATTCTATATTATTACTATATATTACTATATATATTATTCTATCCCATTAAACTGTTATTATTTCAACTCATGAATTTTACTTTTTGTCCAATTCTCTCTCTCTCTTCTGACAAGAAGAGGAGAGTAGGCAAACATCTCTGTGGTGTTTAGATGCCTCATGGATTAAACCACAATCATAGATTAATTTTTAGCTTTATCTCGAGACACTATAAACCCATGTATTATTCAGAAGTAATTTAACACTATTATAGTTAAGGAAGAGAGTGCTCAACTTCATCTAAGAATGCATTGCCTGCTTGTAGCATTGAAATAAAATTACCATGACTGCACTATATCAAACTCTCATTTAAAAAAAAAAAAAAATCTTCTTCTTGCAGTTTTTGATTTATTTTCATGTTTATCAATACATGGACCATTGTTTTTCTTTCATAGAATCACAAAAGGATTTAGGTTGGAAAAGACCTATAAGATCATCAAGTGCAACTGCTAACTCAGCAGCTCCAAGTCGCCCAATAAACCATGTCCCTAAGCACTGCAGCTACATATGTTTTAAATGACTCCAGGGTAGCGAGTCTACCACGTCCCTGGGCAGGCTGGTCAATGCTTGACTACGCTTCTAGTGAGTAATGTTTATCCTGATATCCAGTCTAAACCCCCCGGTGCAACTTGGGGCCATTTCCTCCAATCTTGTCAGTTGTTACTGACGCCTTAAGTTTTAAGTTTTCTTATTCTGCTTGGATGTGCTTTTCTGATGTGCTAGGGTGATGAAGACAAAACAGTCCTATTCCAGTTAAGAGCTCAAGGACAGTTTCTCCAAACTTCAGGCCCTAAGCACAAACAATGTGAAAAGAGGAGGGCGGTTCATGCAAATGAACCAAAACCTATAAAAGTGTGAGATTTGGTGACCAAGTCCTCCTTTGCTTCCATCTTGGAGCCATCTAGGCAGGGGCCACGCCTGTGGCACTCATACTGCAAGGGTGTGGCCTTTTGTAGGCCCTCTGTAGGCCTCTCAATAAATACCCATTTTATTCCCCTCAACTCTGTGTAGCCTCTGTTCCAGCTCCTCAAGGCATCATTACCTTGGAGAAAAAGTCAACCCCTACCTCGCCACTACCTCTTTTCAGGCAGTTGTAAAGTGGTTAGCTGTGCCCTGAGCCTCTTCTTCTCCAGGCTAAGCATCCCCAGCTCCCTCAGCTTTTCCTCAGCAGACCTGTGCTGCAGACCATCCACCAGCTCTGTTGCCCTTCTCTGGATTTGCTCCAGCACCTCAATGTCTTTGTTGTTGTGAGTGGCCCAAAACCAAATAAAATATTCAAGATACAACCTCTCCAGAGTCAAGAACAAAGGGACAGAAACTTCTCTAATCCTGCTGAATTTTCTGTGCTCCTATGCAGTATTTCTAGTTCAGCATCTCTTTTGGCAGACAGGCTTTACATTCTGTCACACTATGGATTAAAAAAATTGCATTTTTCTTACTCTCTTTTTAGATTTTGAATACTTAGCATAGTTAAATTCTTTAATACTTCAGATTTTACTTTTAAAATCTGTTCTTTTTTAGCTTAAGATTCCTTATGTCTAATGTCATAATTACAACCTACAAGTTTTTAAATTGGATTGTCAGAACATGCTAATTTCAGACTTATTTTAGAGTTTCTTCCAGATGGAAATCTGTCTTCTCCCACGTGACTTCTGCCAACCTGAGCTAACTATGCTGTAATGCTATTTTAATGAAGAGAGAGATTTTTAATTGAGCACCTGGTTCCTCAAATGTGTCTGATTTTCACAAAATGGATACTATTTTGACTGTTTTTGAAGATGTACTTGTGTAAAAGTGGCTTTAAAGAAAATGTAGACCAAGCAATTTGCATCATTTTTTAAATGAAAAAAATTCTTCTAATAATATGGATTTTTTTGTAGTTTTGTCTTATTTAGAAAAGTCAATCCAAACCCAAATTGATCAACCACCTTCTCTATGTGCTATTTTATCCCAGTCAGGCTTACAGAATGTTTTAAGGTCTTAAAAATCCCCAAAACCCAAAATTGCACCAAGAGGAATTTTCTTCAAGATAGAAGAAATGGTATAATGTCAGGTGTTTAGAATAGTCTGGTAGATGATGCACAGTATTGTACTTGCAAATCTTCAAAGAGTCTTGATGCACAGATGTAGCTAAATCATCTTATGTCTATGAATGTTTAGGCTTCTTATGTATGACATCTATAGTTCATATATATGTGACTTTCATACTGCAAGACTATAAATTGCTTTTCTTGATAAAATAGCATTGCTGTAGGTTTGATTTAAAGACATAAAACCAGATAAACTTCTCAAAGAGAGGCAATAGCTTTATTAGTCAAATTTGATTTTAAAAAGAGTTGATTTTTCTATAGAAATTTTTTTTTATATTCATGAAATAGAAAAACCTGCTTTCAAAATCAAATACAGTACTTAGTGTTTAGCTTGGTTATTTGACTTGTAAGTGTTGTGGTTTAACCCCAGCCAGCAAACAAGTACTACACTGCTGCACACTCACCCCCTTCCTTCCACTGTGGGATGAGAAAGGAAACCAGAAAATGAAGGTAAAATTTTGTGTTTTGAGATAAGAACAGCTTAATAACTGAAATAAAGTAAAATATAATAATCATTAAACAATAATAATAATCATAATCATGAAAAAAAGAGAGACAGTGAGAGAGAGGAATAAAAAACTGAGAAACATTAAGTGATGAACGTTAAATTGTTCACCAAGCACTGACCAATGCTCAGCCAGTCCCTGAGCAGCAATTAGTGGCTCCCAGCCAAATCCTTCCAGTTTAGAGACTGGACATGATGCCTTACAGTATGCAATATCCTTTTGGCCAGTTTGAGTCTGATGTCCTGGCTGTACCTCCTCCTGGCTTCTTGTGTATCTGCTCACTGGCGGGGCATGGGAACCTGAAACTCTTGTGTAGAGTAAGCACTACTCAGCAATAGCTGAAACATTATTTAGTTATCCAAACTATTCTTATGATAAATCCAAAACACAGGTACCAGCAACCAAGAATAAAACTAACTATCCTAGACAAAGCCAGGACAGAAAGCAGAGATGACAAAAAAGAATAGGGAACTGGGAAGGGGCTACACATAGAGTTAAATCGCACATATAGAAATAAACTTGGGGGCATGCCCTGAAAGTAAAAGCCAAACAGTGTTTCGTTGCAAAAAGAGAAAGAGAAGAATTTATCATTAATATGCAAATTTGTGACATAGCCATTATGTAAATAGCTTATCTGATAGATGTTATTGGTTTCATAGATTAAAATGTTTGCTGGATAAATTGCAAATGAAGTGATATGAATAATCTTAAACTTTAGGTATTTTTACAAACTCTGAAAATAAAATGTTTTATTTCTGAGTTCGTACATTCTCTGAGGAAAACAATTTGATTAAAATACTGGAAGCCCCCAAACGCCATCAATTTTAAAGGCATAAAACTGCAATATCTTACACATTCACATAAAGACGTAGAAAGTGTGAAATACTTATGTGGAGAATATAAACAGGTGCAAATATATTTCAAATATAGCAATTAAATGATATGCATCTATTTAACTGTAGGTGACATGCAGTAGAAGATATCACATTATAATAAACACTTTCAGTGCTAATGGTTTGTCATTGATTTGTATATGTTATAAGAAAAAAGAAATTTCTAGGTAATTCCTAAGTGTAATTCCTAAAAAACCATTCAGGTAAAATTCCAGGAAGTGACTTCTGCACATTTTAATGAGCTGTAAAAACAGAAGCCCTGTACTTACTAGTTTGCAGGAAATCTTATTTTAACGAAGTATACTTATTTCTTATTTAAAACAAAATTTTTATTGCAATATCATTAATAACAGAATCTCACAACCCTTTGGTGAAAAATTTTGACATTTTATAGTCTAGGATTTTTAATGAAGGATTTAGTCAGATTTTATTTCATCAAAATGCAACTAAATATATATATATAAGTAGATATGTATAGAAAAATAGTCAGTACTTAGAATAAAGCTTCATGAAAAAGAATCGTTGTGAGAAAAATGCAATTTTTTTTTTAAAGTTCTGGTCTCTTCGAGTGATACTTAACACAGGATAGACCTGAAGAATTTTATGTCATCATATGAGTAATTTTCATCACATTAGATGAACCTCTTAGTCCAAAGACTCCCTTTAAAATAAATATGCATTTATGCAAAGAAAATTTAACACTGAATCCTAATTCATGCACCTAACTGACTTTTCACACTGATTTGTGAGATTCTTATTCTGCTACAAAGAGGATTAATTGAGTCACCCTTGAATCAACATGTTAGGCGATATGATACAAGCTCATATAGACACCCACAGGGGAGTTCAGAGAGACAATTCCAGGAGTGGGGCACCAAATAATGTTCTTCAGGGTACGCTCACTCCATCCCCATGGGAGATCCTGGCAGACCACCCGTGTGCCTCTAAGGGTGAGAGCAGAGTGGGGTTTGCCTCTTGGGAACGAGAGGAGTTCATGTGAGTGCTCTGAGGGTCTGCCTGTTACCTGTGTTCTGGCATGTGGTGCATAAATTTTAAGGATGAGCCTCTGCAGGGCAAGGAGATGGGCTCAGTGGTCCTTGTGGGTACCTCCTGACCCAGCATACTCTGTGCTTCTGTGATTCTGTAGTATGTGTGCTCTGTGTGCTGCTTGTGTCAGTCTTCCTGCTGGTTAAACCTAGTTAAACCTGGAGCTATGGCAGCCTCATCCTGGCCACAGTATATTTTCCTCTAGCAATATCAATATTTTCCTCTAACAATATCCATCTGATAATTGAATAAATTATCTTATAACTTCCAGGTAATCCCTTATTTGTGGTGTATGATTGCAAAATTTCACTTAAAATACTTTCAGTATGTCTTAGAAATGGCAGAAATTAATTGTGAATTTAAGATTGCTTTTCTGTAGTTGTAAATAGCTAATAATTTACCAAGAAGGCAATTGAAAATAAGTTACAGACAGAGACATATAAATCACAGTTTGATGTGAAGAACTTCTGTACAATTCCTACTCACTAATTTTGTTCATCTTGGTCTTGTACTCTATGACTATTTTTTTGAGCTTTAGGTTGAAATTAAATTCTTACTTCAAAGCAAGATTCAATCAATCCAGTGGTGCTGCTTATTTTTTCATGTCTACACCAAATGAAATTGAAAGCAGCTATTTGATATAATCCCATAATAGACCCATTTTGTTTCTTGGAAGATTTCTGTGCATTAGGAAGTTGGTTGAAGTGTTTCAAGCCTGCAGAAAAATCACAAGCCCCAGAAAATTAGCCAAGCTATACTTTTCCTAGCTAACAACACCAAGTGCTAAAGTGTGGTTAATGACTAAACTACAGAAAAACCCCAAACCAAAAGAATAAGAGGAGGTTGGCATTGCAAATTACTCAATGAGTGAAATTAACTTTCTGTAGGAGCTGTTTGCTACCTGATTGATTGTACAAGCATTTTTGGGTTTTTTTTCCGGCACTTTTGAAACTGATATTACTTTATACCAGACTATCTCTTTTTGGGGGAAATTCTGATTTCTAGCCCTTCTTAATACTTCATTATCCCACCAATGCATATTTTTCCAGTATTTTTAAGAGTAAAATTGCTTTTTTGCTGATATAAAATTATTTCAATATTTTTTTAATTCCCTTTTTTTCAAGGATTATATCTGAGTGTGCCAAGTTCAGCTATTTGAATATAACGCCAGTAATGATTTTTCCAAGTTATTATATGCCAAAATATGTCGGATTTCTGTTGGCTTTATTATGTTTATTATGGTTTTGTTTGTTTGTTTGTTTTGTTTGTTTTTTAAATTTATTTGGTTCCCTTTTTAATTCTGTGTGACATTCTATTACATAGAAATACTGAACTTTTACCTTACTTAGCTCTAATTTTTGCCTTCCCGTAGCTGTATTTTTTTTTAAATATACAGTGGTATGTATGTATGCATACTTGAATGAATTACTTCTGAAAGTATGTACCAAACAAGTTTTCAAAGGATCAGACATGAAGACTATCAGCGTCTTGTCAGAGCAACTTCACAGCATGACTTACTATGTTTCTGACAGTCTATTTGTAGATACTTCCTGAGTAGCAAATTATGCTTGGCCTTAAACAGATTTCTGACAATGCAGTTTTTTTGTGAAAAGAGGAAATAGTACAGTTAAAGACCTCAAAAGTAGTTAAGCCAGTTAATTAATTTACTGAAGTGTCATTGCAGTTCTCAGAATTTTGCCACATAAACATGGAAGTTACTGGCTTAAAGTGGGAAAAAATATGCTGATATTAAATCAAAGCATTGAATGCTGACAGAAGTGTCATAAAAGTTCAATAACTGTTCTAATTAACACCCTGGAATAATTATTTAGATGTTGCATAGTTTTTCATTAAGAATCTAGCCATATAGCATTTGACACCTCTTTGACAATTTTGCAGAAACCTATTGATAAAATAGGTATTTCCAGATCAGATAGTGAACTTGATACTTGATAGAACCTCCATATCAAAAACTCCACAAACATAAACGCTTTATCCTCACTTATTTGAATGGGTTTATCAAGTAAGGCTTAAAGTCTGAAGTGTCTCATGTTGCTGTTTCTATTTCCCTGATCTGCAGCCTGCAATATCATCCACAGTCTCTTCTGTCTTGGCTATAGCGTAGCTTTATCCCCTTCTTGCCACAGTTTCTTAGAGAAATACTTCAAGTATTGCCATTGCTGAGACGAAAATTGTTCATATAGTAAAATAGTAAAATAAAATGTTAATACAGAGGATTTCAAAATACTCTTTAGATTTATATCTGAAAACTCCTTAAATGAAAGCTAATCAGGCAAAAGACTTTCTAGCTTCTGGCAAATGCCATTTTGAACCAAATACTTCAGGTTTAATGTGACAAAGATGTGCTGGTCAGTGTTATAACTCAGTATTATTTCTGGGACTTTATTTTTTTATCTGTTATTGGAAAGGGAATTCTTAGGAATCAAAAGGACGATATTTAACAAAAATCAAGCACCTATTATTTTTATCACGATTTTGGCCTTCTTTTTGATACAGTTTAAAAATATGGTTTTATTGTCCTTTATCACGATTCCTGAATCATTAGATTTACTTTTACTAAAAAAAGCCCACAAACAACAATCCCCTCCTTTGACCCTACTACATTCAGACAAAAAAAGCCTAATGAAATTCACAGATCCTCTGTCTATTTTCTAATGCAATTTCTATATTTAGTGAACTAATGATCCCAATTTTATTAGTGTGCTAGTATAATTATGCATTTTATTCTTCAGTGCATATCACAAAGCACGCATGTGACATTTCCCCCTGCAATGTGTGCTGAAATAATGTTATTTGGGCCCTAACTACTAAAGTACTCATTCTAAGCAGAGAAGAGGTAAAAGCATTCTTTTTGTGTGAAAATACCCACACTCCTCTCAAATAATTTTGAATTACTATTTTTCTTTCCCCTTTAATAGTTAAAGTTTAGTTGTTATTCTGAGCATTCCTTTAGCTAAGAAAGAAAAAATGTGAAAAAGGAAAGGGAAAGATTCATAGACTAGAATTCCTACATGAGGGCTAATATTCTTAATTTTAGCAAAGGATGTTTGCCTCTTTACTTTTGAGAATAAAATAAGTACAAAACTGCTTGTCATGTTACCTGGGTCATCCTTTGGATGACTACATACTATTTTGCTAAAATATTGCCATTCACATTCTTGTATTTAGACTTTATATTGCTGACAGGTTCATGGTGCTAATTTCAGAATTTAGATTTTGAATTTTCAAAAGTCTGACTTGGAAGTCTGGTTATACTTTCTACAGAAAATGGTTGATAACGTTTTTATATATAGCTGACTTTAAATGGTTCACAAATTAGGTGAATATATATATTTATATATATTTATATATACCTGTTTCTGGTTTTGCATCTGATTTTTCCATTAATAATAAAAACATTGGCAAATGGTAAGCTGAACTTTTAATTTTGTTTTTGTGTCCTTTTTTTTTCTCATAAGATTATTTTCACTATTTTCAGCAAGTGTTCCTGAGGTATTATATTCTTACATCTCCATTTACCAATTGAAAATATGGCTCTATAGATTATTTTCTTCAGTGGTTTATTATGTAATTTTTATATATATAGGTAGGAGCAGTCATAAATTACTTCTTAATTCCTTGTTTCTAAATGTGTTCCTACTTCTTCATTTTATTACAGCTGGCTTGTCTGATTTAAGTGCTTCAAATGCTTGTAATCTCTTCTGGCTTGGTCCTTCTGTTTCTGTGATTTAGAGGTCTTTACACAATACTATCTCTAATTATGTCACTCCTATTAACAGACTAAAGTTTAAATCAGGGTAATTGGCTTCTATCCTTTTTGACCTCTAATACTTATATTTAATCTAGTGCTTAGAATTTGTCTTTTTTTTTCCTTTATTATCAGCTAAGCTAAGTTTTTCTTTATTGCTTTTACATTATGCCTTTTTCTTTCTCATATCTCACTGCCATTAACTCATCCTTTTGCTACTTTTCTTTCTTCATTGTAGCACTTTCTTTTTTCTTCACAATATGCTAAACACATTGATGGAAAATTTTCTTTATCTCTAATTAGTGTATATTATGCAATCACAGCAGTTATTGAAGATGAAGTGCAAATTAATGGTGGAATTCTAAAAAAAACAAAAAAAAAAATGCTAAACAGAAAATCAAAACTTTAGTGGAGGACCGATATGCAACTTATTTTTTTCCAGAACAATGAGAGTAAAATTCCTTTCCAAATGTTTTCACATACTTTTTAGTAATTGGAAAGTGATCCATTACTTAATTTTGGCATTAAAAAAAAAAAAAAAAAAAGAAAAAAAAGACAGACCTCACTTTAGAAAATCATGAAATGCACATTTTCAGTACTACTTTTAGCCATGGAAGAAAATAAAAAGGATTTGAATCTTAATATATAAAAGAATCTTCCCATATTTTTTACTTGCATGGTCCCTGTATATAATTTATTGGATGTAAGATCTATCCAGTCTGGGAAGTAGTCACATTGTCATGTTGGCTCAAGAAATTTCACAAAATAATGATGGAAAATGTCAAGTATGGCAATATAAAACACAAACAGGAAATTATAACATCACTGTTTCTTTCCAATTTTCTGAATACAAAGAAAGAAAAGTAAGTTTGTAAATTTATTCTAGGTCTAATCAAAAATCAGAAAGAAGAAAAGTTTGAAAATTATGAAGTCTTTAGAAATTAATCTTTTTGTCTGTTGATTGGAATTAAAAAAAAAAAAAAACCACAAAAAAAACCCCCACCTTATTCACAGTCCTCAAAAGCTTCTAAGAGCCAGAGCAGATTAGTGAGACAAACTGAAGGATTCATTGAATAAATTGTGGGTATATTAAGCAAGGTAGCATCAGTAATCACAGTTATTCACGTTTGCCACCTGCCTAGTGATTAGCTTCCTATGAGCCTTATCATCATAATGTTTTAATAAGGGGCTTGGATGAAATGAAGTGATGGTTTCACAGCTTTCTCTGGGAATTCTTTTCCTACTGATCATGTGTAGCATGGAAGAAGTGAAATGGATACAACAATATTATGATTTTTTTTTCTATTGCAGCTGTCCTATGTGTTATTTCACTGGGGTGAAGTTTCAGTTGGAAGTCTATCTTCCATAAAGAATCTGACCTAGTGTTACAGTGGATATGCAAACCCCTAGACTGGGAAAATTGCTTCCCACTTTTGGTCTCCATAAATAATGTCTGTGGATAGGTTTTTTTTCCAAACCAGAAATAAAATTGCTCACAGTTGATGAATTTGATGAAAATGTAATTAGCTCACTGTCTTTGAAACTGAGTATTTTAATGAACCCCTTGTCTCTTAGCAACTTCAAATAAAATTCAGCTCCCAGGAGAAGTTTCTCAAAATCCAAATGTACCCATTTATCACAACCAGGTTCTTATGTTGAGGTCCCTGCGCTTCCCCATAGAAGATACTTTACCCCACAAGCAGCACATCCTGACAAGACTCATAGACTTAATAGCTGAAATCTCTCTTCCTGCAGATCTCTCCAGGCTTTCAGGACTGTAATATACTCCATAATGTATTCCCACCAGGCTTGGAGTAATTCACTTGTCATAATACACCAAGGATACAAGTCAACAAAAGCAGAGTTCTGTTTCATCTTACATTTTGATCTCTGAAGTTGCTTAAGGAAAACAAACTGAAATTAAAGGTGCTTTTTTTTTTTTTTTTTTTGGAAACCATTTGTGGTTTATTATTATAATGAGATAAACAGGCCTAGCTGAAACATTTGATCTACAGAGAACAACCTTCCATGTGAACTAAAAGACCTCTTCCACTGTTTAAAAGGATGAAAAAAGATCAAGACAGTTCCAAGGGGTGGCAGAGGGACAGTGCAGACTTCAAAGAGTCAGCAAAACTCTTTACAATAGTAATAGAAAAACAAAACAACACTGTTCACTCTATCACAACCCAAACCTGTACACTATTCTTGGAAATTAAGAAACATACTTCGTTTTCTATAATTAGATATTTTTAAAAACCCAACCAAACCCAACAATCTCTGGCTTTTTAATATGATTTTTTTCCCCATGAAGTAATTACAAGTAAAAAAAAATAAAATAAAAGCAGTAATCTTTGGAGAAGAATACAAATGGGAAATGCAGACTTAATTTGTTGCAGCAGATCTCAGTAGTCTATTGCTGACTACATTAAGTAAGCAGTAAAGAAGAGAAAGTTTCTGATATTATGTCATCAGCATTAAAATATGAAACAGTTGACTTTATTTTATGGTTTGAGAACCTGAGAGACACAAAGTCTCATTCGTAGTTTTTTGGGTTTTTTTGATAGTTAGGTTTCATGGGTTTTTTAAGGTTAGCATTTACTTTCCAATCTATAAGTAATTTTTAATGCTTTTGTTACAGTGCAACAATTTTTCTACCAAAATATCCTATGGATTCTTGTTGCCTGTTACTTTATGAGATGTTATAATGAACAGTACCGAAGTTCATACAGCATGCTTTCCACATATGATCCCTTTTCTTTTACATGATACAAAACGACAGTATTTGAGGAAAATTAAAGATAATATCACTGTGTTTTGAAAGGGTTATGCTGTATGCTTTTTTTTTTTTTTATTATTGCAAGATCATTGGGGCTTTTTCACAGTTTTATCGTGATGAAACTTACCATAATGAATATGTGGAGTATGTGATTGAGAAATATGAGGGAGCACATTTTAACCTGTGAAAATATAGATAGTAAAAATCTATGCAAACAAAGGAGTGTTTAGAGGCTATGATGGAGTAAACCTGAGGGGTTGTAAGAGAATGCAGGAATCTTTCTTACTCCTTTATTGAGGTATTGCATCAACAGTCCTGATATTTCGAGAAAACTGGGACCTTCTCCTTGGGACTTCACAACAGGTGTTGCAGAAGTTGTTTACAAGCCTTTTTCATTCCCTGCCACAGTGCAATTTTTGATGCTCTGATCCACCACTGTACCTTTCCCTCACCTGATTTCCTCACAGATGCAATACTTCCCTTTCCTCCTCTCCTTGTTCATAGAGCATCACTGGTTGCAGGCAGCATTTTCCTCAGAGAGGAGGAAGAAAATGAGAGGGAGTACATAGAAAAGGGATGAGGGAATAAGGGTAGTTTTTGTTCCAGTTCTAAACTAAGATGTTCAAATCCAAGGATCAGACCGGCTATGAATGGCAAGGGAGAGGAGCAATGGAGTTGAGAAGGGATTATGAATACAGTGCATGGCCACATGATCATTGAATAATAACAAAAAGGTCTTGCACTGAAAAGCAAGAGGCTAATATTGCAGATATCAGTGACTAAAAGTTTTGATAGTGTTTGATATTATATATACCCAGAATCACAGTACTCCTAATACATCAGCATATATATATCACAGATATATGTGATGACAATTCCTTGGCATTTTTAGAAGATATTGCTATTGGCTTACTTATGTTTGCTTTTTTCCAATTGTTGCCCCACTCAGAGGTTCCATTACTCAAATAGAATAAACACAGAGAATTAATATGGCAAATTATATAAATAACTGCAAGCTCTATAAGAGGTTTCTCCTTCCTCCAAAATACGCTCCAAAATAGATCTTACCCTCTCATATTCTTTTTCTATCATCCATTTATTCTGTGAAGTTATTTATAATTTATTTCCTACCAATACATTTATGGTCTACTGCTTCCTGACATGTATGGGGTGCTGTGTTATGTCTTTTGACATAATAGAAATCATGACTTCTGCAAGGGAAGAGATTTACCCATTCTTTTATTGGTACAACTGCCCTAATGCTTCTGCCACTGCTTACTGTGATTTAAAATAGCAATAAAAAATAATTTATCTGAATATGTCCTTTATTCCATTTAGCAAGGTTTTTTGGTTTTCCCTGAGAATTCATAATAGATTAACTGGTTAAAACTGAAGTGATAAATGTTTTATTCTTAACAAACAAAATCTCACCATTAAAATAAAGATAAGAATCAGGACGCAAAGTGGACTAACTTTAGTTAGCAAGAAGCATTTTCCAGGTTATCAGATGTGCTGCCTTTCATCACTCTGTAGAAAAGTATGTTTATATATGTATGGCTTTACAATTCAATCCGAAAATTTATCACCATTCTCCAAGAGGCAGAATATTTCATAGTAATATAAGACATGATTATTACTAATATGCAATAAAACTGGATTAATTGTATGAGCTTTTAAGAATGTACTTTTTACTTTTAAAAATAATATTATAAGCAGTTTATTTTTTCGTTGAATATTTGATTATTTACTTAGATAAGTAAAAACTTAGGTCAAAGAAATATAATTTAAAAAAATCTTCCTTACTCTGCTGTAACTGTTCAAACTGTAGCAAAACGAACAATTAAAATTGCCACAACCACTAATACTGTATTTAGAACTTGTTACATTTTCAAAGGAATTGATACATAGGATAATGATAACATAATGATCCTTCATTGAAATTAAAATGCTTGTAACGAATTATATTCTAATAATTTATTTAATTTTCTTAGGTGGATATTTATTGTTCTGATGGTGACCAGTGGCATCACAGGTATGGACAAGTGATGAAAAATGGATTGTGTTGTTTTATCAATAATTCTTTAAATATATCTATAAAGCAATGATTGAGAGGTAAATTGTATTATAAATTTTCTTACCTATGAGAACAGTTTAAGTGACAATGTATATTATAGCCCATAAATTATTCAGTGGAGGAGAATTATGTATTGCTGCTTCCTCCATAGGTAACAGATAATCAAACTCCAAAAAGTCTTGGCATGTGGGAGGCAGTGAGAACCTTTCTGTGTTTTGAAGCAGAGTGAGAGGATCATAAAACTCAGTATTTAAAAAGGGTTGGTTTTCATGCTCCTTTTATAATAACTATATCCATATTATTAACATATCAAATGGAAGAATATGTGCAAAATATTTATCTGGATAAAACCCATCAAAGTTGTAGAATTGTTTTACAGTACTAACTAATTTCTAATGCAAGTTTATTGAAATATATGTTGATAAAACTGAATAATGTAGGTCAGGCATGCATTTCTCTGTCTTACCAGAGTAAATACAGGTCCTATGGTTTGATTGTAAATTAATTATTTTTAAAAGTAGTCCTAAATTCATGCAACATAGCATTGATACTCTGACTGAATAAAAGACTCTAGAGACAAATATTGCAGGTAAACAGTTTTCAGGTTTAATATATGTTACCATAAAACTAGTCTTTGACAATTATTATTAATAAATCCTACCACCAAAATATCCAGGAAATCTTAATGTGCTTACTCTTCCATCTGTCATTATATACTGTACACTTTCTATTGATTTTAACAGAAGACAAATTTTAAAATACTTTCTACTGATAACACAAGGATGCTAAAATACTTTTAGTGGTTTGCCCATAAGAGTTTCCTTATCTGTTGGAGGAAGGGGATGAGTCCTGTATTGAATTTTTTTTTTTCTCCTAATGAGTCCATGTAAAGAATGCTTTTACATGTTAATTTTCATACAATAGGTTTTTCCTATTTCTGCTGATGCTGTTAAAGCACAGTATTTAAAAGTTATGCATAATAGGGAGTTAATTTTTTTGTTTGATGCTAAATATTATATAAATTATATAAAATTTCTGTCTATCTTTCCTCATGTTCAGATAATTTTTCATTTTAATTTACTATGATAAATAAGTAAATGTAAGTAAGCAGGAGTTCAGTAATAGAGATTTTTATATTAATGTCAAAGAATGCATCCACATTTTAATTTCTAAGCAAGAATTTTAACTGTTTTAGACTTCCATGCATGGAATAAATATTACAGTAGACTTTCTTTTTTGGTGCATCTTTTGTCTTCCTAGTCCATCCTAAAATAATTTCACATAATATTTCATTTTAGGATGCATCTAAAATGCAGGTTTTTTTGAGTTTGGGTTTTTTGGGTGGTTTTTTTGTTTGTTTGTTTGGTTGGTTGGTTGGTTTTTTTAAGTGCTTGTAATCTAACTGCCTCCAAGTAGTAAAAATGTAGTTTAGAAATTGTTTTGATAAGTGTTTTCAGCTGGTTTAATGTCCAAATTGCTGAAATAATGTCTACACTGCCAAAATAATTCTTCGATTTATTTCTGGGGTTCTTGCAGATTATTTAAAATTAGTGAATGTCTAGACTCTTTCAACTTGCCTTTTATATGTCCTTCTAAGTGCACAAAGACACTGAATATCATCACTTTAGCTAATATCTTAATTGATTTTGATTCTTTGGGAAGTCACTTAAGTTTGCAATATTTCAGACTCCAGAAAGAATCAAGTCTTTGTATAGAGGCTGAACAGAATAGGCCAATATTACTCATGTTTTTTGCAGTTAATTATACCCATAAAACTTTTGTTTATATATAACCTATTCTGTGGCAGGATTTTCTTATTTTTCAGCTGTTGCTCTTCATTTGAGCAATTTTTACGCATTCTGGAACAACAGATGATAAATCAAACAAGACAGTAGAGGAAAAATATTATGTATACTGGAGATTTTTTCTAGCCATACAAACAAGGAACCTCTAGCTATTAAGGCACAATTTAGAGACAGCATGATAAGCTGAATTTTTTTATAAGTTATGTAATATTAATTGTGAAGCCTGATTGCACTAGTGGCTTCCACATATTTTCTTAAAATAAATTTTCATTTTATATTTAATTGGGTTGCTGCCATTATGTTCATTGCTGTGATTCTGTCTTGCAATAAAGGCAGTTCTTTAAAAATATTTTTTTCACTCAAATAACTTAAATGTTTTCATATTTTTATATTGCCTTTATATGCTTTTATGTTTAGTGAATTCTGAATATTTACTGTCTCCATTCAATTTAGGGAAATATAATTACAACATGCTGAGCAAACAAACTACTTTGAGGCACTCTTTCTATTAGTCTTAGCAAAGAAGGTCCTGTGCAATTAGAAAACGCTATAGTTTTGTTTTGTTTTTTTTTAGCTATCAGCATTCTTGAGGTACAACATCAATCCATGTAACTTTAGTTCCAATTTCTTTTCAAGTAGAATACAGACTGGGAAAAGATATTGAAGCAGAAGATTTTTTTTTTCCTTTCTCCCTGATATGGGCTTTCTTTCTCTCCTTTTTTTTTTTGTTTGTTTGGGTTTTTTTGTTTGTTTGTTTTGGGTTTTTTTTTGTTTGTTTTTTAATTTTGTTTTTGTTTTGTTTTGCTTTAATATAATAATGTTCAATAAGACAGAGACAAAATTATGTGATTTATGGGTGCTGTCTGGCTTATGCTTCGCTGAGCTCTATCATAAAAGTACTGTGTCTAGTACAGTAAAAATGTGTACCTGAAACAGGAAGCCCAGAAAACACATGAAAAGCACTAAAAAAGGGTTTCAGCTTTTCATGGAGTCTTTCTCTCACAAGAATTATACTTTACTTGTAACCTCAAAGTGTTTTAAAGGTACAAAGGACATTTTATTAGCAATGCAGCAAAAATTGTTGCCAGAGATGTAACATCACCCACTAAGTCCACCTGAGTAGGCTCCCTGGAAGGAAATATTTAAGACATCTTTGTCCAATGCACAACAATGAGATTACAGGGCTTTGTGTTTTCATATCTAGACGGTTCACTCCAACTTTGCTAAAAAACAGGTTTTTTCAGGGCATCTCACAATTAAACAGGACTTATATTTTCTGATCTAACTGAAGATAATAATTAAGTGACTTGAATAATTAATATTTCCCAATATACATTTGAAATTGCTGTTACAAAAAATCCTTTTAGAGTGAATGAGTTTGGAAAAAATTAAAAACACTTTCAGACAGCTATTACAAAAAATTACAAGAAGTTGTACATACTCAGAATTGTTTAAAGTGAGAAGTGCCTTTTATGGATACATACTTTAAGTGATGAAAGGGTATTTGATTTGATACAGTAGGCATTCAGACTGGGACTTATGTGATCATATGTAGGTGTGCTGTTGCTTCAAAATTAGTTGAGAGAAATTAGCACTTCTATAACATATGCCAGCTTATTTAAAATTCTTGTCAGAATTCTACATTTTCTTAGAATAATTGTTTATTTCCACTGACTGTGGAAGCACACATCTACACTGTTTGTCACTGAAAGAAGAAGGAAACAAAAAGCATATCTTCTAGCATGAACATCTATTATATAGACTGTAAAGTGTATGCACACATATTAAAATTTATCTTAGTATATAGCATATGCATATAAAATTATATCATATTACAAATACTACTGCATATGTAATGCAAAATGTCGGTAACATGTCATTCAGTAGTTGAAAAGACACCTCGATTCCAAATCACTATTCTTGAAATCAGAGAAATTACTTGAAGACATAGAATTAGTTGCAGAAGTTGCCTGTACAGTTCACAAATTATCCCTTTAAAAGAGAATTATTTCTATAATTTCATTCTATCAGCTTCAGAAACAAACGTCTGAACAAGTTATTTTTCTCTAGAAAATGTACTGACAAAAAAATCCAGAAGCAGAGAGGTAGAAAGAGTCTTTAAAAGAAATACGTATTTTGTTACTAACAAAAGATCTGACACAGATTTTCTAATAGTTGGAACTTCAGTGCCCTTATCTGACAGTTCAGCACTCTGTTTACAAAATCTCCCCTGAACTAAATTGTGACCTTTTTTTTTTCTTTTTTTTTTCTTTTTAATTTTCTCTGAATAAAAGAGCTTCAAAATTGTAAAGCTGTAGTGGCCATGGAGTCCTTAAAGGGAGAGTATTTTTTCACATAAAAATAGTCCTTATGCACAGGGAAAAAAATGAATTTCCCTGAGGTTGAATTTCAGATTTAGAAGTATTTTATTTTTCTTGGAAAAAATGCAGTCAAGTATTCCCTGATAAAATCAGATATATTGACACTTGTACATTTTGATGTACTCTTTCTCCTACAAAACACAATTTCTTTGATGAGCTTCTTTGAGATATGATGCAAATCGAGTAGAAATTAAATTTTGGATTGATTACTGTATATTGCTTCCTTCTGTAGCAAAACAATTCTAGTCACCTATACACATAGTACAATGTGTATAGTACAATACAGAAATCAGGGTGTTGTTATTTCTTCCATTAGGTCAAGTGTGGGAATTTAGAGATTGTACTGCTAAGCAGGCATAACTGGGAAAAAATCCAAACAATGTATGCATCTTATTCTATTATGCAATTAAATTGTTATAAGTAAGTGTAAAAGAAAAACTAAGATGAATTATTCACTTATTTAAAGAACTAACAAATTCCACAGACTGTTTAATCAATATTTACACTCTATGCCTGTCTTGAGGAAAACCAAAAAGGGATCACTATTGTATTCAACAGGCTTCTGTAGGAGTCCTCATTTCCTCATGTGTCATTTTGACATTGTGTTTATGCTTCTGTGGGTTCTTCCATTAGTTCTCTCACATCACATACATTTCATTAATTCAAAAATTTTTATCTTTCTTTCCCCTTTCCTTCCTCTAGAAGACCCTGTCTCAAGTAGTTCAGGTATAAAATTACAACAGCATAAAAAATTCCCCTAATTATACATGTATAGGTTTATTTTAAGAATAATATCTGAATTCTACTTTGATGACAGTTTCTTCTTATTACTTTATTTCCTAACGCTTCCTTAAAAACTGATTCTTTACACCAGGAATGAGAAGAAAAAAGGGTTAGATCAGAGGAGAGAATAATTTGACAACTGAACAATTTGACATAATGTGGATTCATGATAACAAGACTCCTGGCCTGTAAGAGAGGAAGAAAATTTGCATGAGTTGGTTTTGATTTTATCCATGTAAAAGAAACATGAGATTCATATTCCAAGGACTATCTGAGGATGCTCCTGCAGTCATAAATAGTTCTATACAGAATTGGGTACTTAGAGATGGAAATTCAATCCATCAGAAGGGGATTATTCATTAGTTTCAGAAGTCTTAAAATTGCTTGTTTCAACACTTGGTAAGCAGTCTTCTGTTTAAAGAAAATCTATGTCTTTCCAAATCAAGATAAAATTGCCATTTTTGAAATGTTTTAATGGAAAACAGAGATAAAAATGCTGCAAATGAAGCTTAAGCAAGATTCCATTATAAGATCGAATTATGAACATTCATTTTGTTTTCTTAGACTTAACAACTTGCTTAACTCTGAAGTAAATTATGCTTTAAGTACACAGTAGGAAACAATATAGATAAAACTATATCAGACTATTGTCAGTCAAATGTCTATTTAGTTAATCAAAACCTTTGTTATCAATATACAAGAAATTGTATTTGTATTTGCTGTATTTAAAATTATATACATTAATTGCATACAGCAAAACAGAGGTGTTGAACATTTGTGGGGATTAAAGATGTTTAGTAACTCTGAAGTGTAAAGGATATTGTTTTAAAAACTTCTTGAAATTGTCATAGAACAGGTAATTTCACTTTTGGAAATTCCTTGGTTTTATTGGACAAACATATCCTTGTAATTATTTCTGTAAGAGTTTGTTGAAGCATGTTAGCTTGAAGAACGCCATGACTGTACTTTATTTAAAAGTAGAAACAAATTATCAGAAGTTTGGTTATATTTATTTATATATGTTTAAATATAAATGTATCTCTTTTAAAAAGTCTTAATTTTATAAAATTTTTACTTGCAATAGTCTTTGCTAAACTGACAATGTGGTTGACTTGTTAGCAGACACATTAAAATGACCTGAGGTAGATCCTAGAGTGTGGAAGAAGAAACCTTTGGACTCAACTGCTACTCCCAGCAAAGAACTTTTGCTGT
>VXBI01005976.1:29898-41022 GCA_013397375.1 Toxostoma redivivum | reverse complement strand
GGGGGGGCGGGGGGGAGGGGGGGCGGGGGGGGGAGGGGAGAGGGAAAGAGAGGGGTGGAGAAGGCTTAGAATATATTTTCAGAATTTTTAGAGAAAATATAAGTTGAAGGTAAGTACCTTTCATTGCATTCAGGGCTTAGTGTTTTGAATGATTCCTACTTAAGAAATCCCTGAATATTGCAGACATGACAAATCTGTATTCCATATGTATTATAAATATTAGAAATGCAAAATTCCCCTTAGTTTTTCATAGTCTAACTAGGTGGCATGGTGTAAAGATTTTTTTGTCTTATATATTTGTGGTAGTTTGACATGGGAAGGACAGACTTAGAAGTTTTCCTCTATGAGGAAATTTCCTCTGTGAGTTGATTGGGACCAATTGAGGGCTGGCTTGGTTATTGACAGCCTGAAAATCCAATTGGAAAGAGTTGGTTCGCTCCATGAACACATTTCAGAGGAGGTAACCGGAACTTTCTCCCTTTTACTTTTCCAGCAGCAGTGCAGGTAACAGGGCAGGGCCTGGCCTGGCTCCACTGCAGCCTGCGGGCCTGGCAGGGGCAGGGCTGGGCCCCTGTGTGGGGAGCTGGCATGGCCGGCAGGGAGGAGAGGTGGCCATGGGCAGGGCTGTCCCCTGTGTGGGAAGCTGGCATGGCCCAGCAGGGAGGAGAGGTGGCCATGGGCAGGGCTGTCCCCTGTCTGGGGAGCTGGCATGGCTTGGCAGGGAGGAGAGGTGGCCATGGGCAGGGCCGGGCCCTGTCTGGGGAGCTGGCATGGCCTGGCAGGGAGGAGAGGTGGCCATCTACAGTGGCAGGGAGACCCAGGCTGATTTAAGATCCCAGCTGTTTTTTTTACCCCCTCCTCTCCTTTTCCAAGGTGGTGAGGTTTTCTGAGATTCTAGCAAAGCTCCAACATTGTAACCCTGTTTTTCTTTTTTTTCTTCTCCCTATGTAAAATCTTAACTCTTTCAATGCTCAGTTAAGACTTGCAGACCCTTTTCAATCCTCCCTGGAGTGAGAAAGGAAGAAGAAAATACTCTGATGTCAGCTAAGTTATTTTACATGGAAGAAGAATGAGAAAATGCTGTAAATATGACTGAAAAATCCTTTTGTACGTTGTAGGGATGAACTGATGTACTGAATATTCCTATAAACCATGGGAAAAAAACTTGGGGGGATTGGAGATATTTCATTTGATAGATCATGTGAACAAAAGTACCTGTGTTGAGAATCTGCCCTGAGGAAAGAAGGAGATCTTGGTTTTCTGAAAATGAAGCATGAACAGAAAAAAAATAAAGAAAACTTTTGTTTTAAAACAATTGATTCTTAAAAATAATACCTCATGAGTTTAACATGGCCCATTAAGCACAGCTTTGGGAAAGCTGTGAAGATGGGAGGAGCTTCACAACTTTACAAGTTTTTTCCTGGGTGAATGTAAAAGTCGTGAAAATGAAACCATGAGAAGACTGTTTTCTACCTCCTGGTGGAAAAATCCCTATAGCCTGACAAGAGAAAACATCTCTCTCTGAAATGAACTGTAAGAGGACTATTTAAGTTGGGAACTGACTGAAGTAGTTTTTGTATGTTTGTTTTGTTATTATGAAAATTGGAAGAAAGAAGTGGTCTGAAAATCTTGTTCTGAATTTGTTTTTTTTCCTACTTTGTGTAGTTAATAAATTTCTTTTTATACCCTTTTAAGTATTAGGCCTGCCTTACTTCTGCTCCTTGTTCTGTCTCACAACAGAAAATAAGTATATTTAAATTGGCAAATCTAAACCATAACATTATTTAGTGCATCGACTGGGAAATTCAAATTAAGAGACATAGCAGATAAAGTAACTGAAGTTAAATTACAATTGGCTTACCATTTATGAATAGCAGAAAGACTAAGTGCATGAATAGTGTGGCATTGGAAAGATTGTATGAATATAAGTATTTTGTCATGGTAACTAGAACACTACAGTTGCCAAATATGTCTTGTAATCAGGGGTTAGATTCATGGTGTTGAGACTAGGTCTTGTATGGAGGTGATACATGATTTAAAAAAATTGTGGTTCTGATAGTTTAAAAGGAAGTATATACATTCTAATGTTTTATTTCTGCATTACAGAATTGTAATGAATGTTACATTGTGACATATTTATTTTATCTGAGAAGACAACAGTGGGTAGCACATAATATGGAGTGATAGAGATGAGATGTTAAAAATACAAAGAACAGCAGGAGTATGAAGATGTGCAACTAAGGAAATTTATGAAAACTAAAGAAAAGCAGAGGTCTGTATCCAGTTTAAACACAGAGAAAAGTCAGGATCATATCTTGAAATATTTTCATTAAATGATATAATAACAGCCCTGAATGCAATAAATTGAGTTTAGAGGAAGTAAGACCAGGATTGTTGATGAAATCCACACCAAATAATTATGAGTTTTGACTATTTCTATGGTATCAGGCTTTGGTGCTGTATGCATACTATTTCATTTTAATTAGGGATGTCAGGAAAGAATAAAATATTCCCAGCACTACAGCAATATTTCTGGGGCTTGACATAAAAGGAAAATTGACTGTGGTGGGCTGACCATGGCTGGCTGCCAGATACCCACACAGCTGCTCTCCCACTCCCTCTCCTTAGCAAAACAGGAGAAAAAGAGAGCCTGCTGCAGCATGGGCTCAACATGGGCTGCAACTTCCTCCAGGGCATGTCCATCTACTCCACACCAGCCCTCCGTGGACTGCAGGAAAATCCTTCTCCAGCATCTGGACCACCTCCTCCCACTCCTCTTCCCTGACCCTTGAGCTCACAGGACTGCATCTCGGTCCTCACTGCTTGCAAATTATTTTACCCCTTCTTAAACCTGAACTCTCTAAATGCCCCCGGCATGGCTGAGGGGTTCAGTCATGCCCTGTGGCAGGTCCAATTAAGCTGTCTGGAATTGGCTGCATCCAGACTGGGGCAGCCCTGGCTGCTCCTCACGAGTCCTTGCTGTTGCCATTGCCAGCACCTGGGCACCTATACCCAGTTGAAGGTGCTTCACATACACCCAGGGTACTCTGTCTGGAGTGGGGATAATACAGCTTGACTAATACCTTTTTTGCAAAGCTATCAGTGGTGAATGGAAAAGGGAGTGTCATGTTGCTTTTGCTATTGAATAATTCTGGTAAGAGCCTTACTCATCAACCCCAAAATTAAAGACCCTGAGGAAGATCAGTGTCTCCTCATAGAAACTGGCACCAGTGAAGATGTGGCAGACCTGATAAAGGAACCAATGAGTAATTGTACTGATAACTGATCTAAAGGTGCTTAGCCGACACACGACTGACAGTAAATCAATTTAAATAAATTATTTATTTACATAAGTGTGTTTTGCCATTTTTGATGCTGAAAGACAAACTTTTGTGTAAAGGTTTAATAACACCTATGTAATCCTTTAGTCATAAACTATTGACTAAGGCAGGGGTTAAGACTGGATCCAGGCACACCCAGGCTCTTCTCTGAGAAAGTGTGGAGGAAGCAAGGGGGTCCTCTCTGTGCTTTGTGATTCCAGGGGAAGACTTCTCTAATGAAATCTGTGAAGCTCCCATTCTGCCTGTGTTACCAGTACATTGACACAAGGTACTGAGATTAATTTTGTTTCTGACTATACTTCTTCACGACTCACATGATATTTTTTTAATTGCATGTATCAACAACAAAGAATTACATCAAAAACGGATAGTCCCATTCTAAGTCTTCCATTCATTTAATCATAATTTGATATTATTATTTGTCTCATTGATTCTGAAATAAACAGACTCTGAGGAGACAAATGTGAAGAGAAAAATATCATTCTACTTGTGGTCTGGAACAGAAATGAAACATTGCATAATGTATGATTTCAGCCTCAAGGTATTTCTTGTGTGTGATGACTTCTTTTATTTATAATAATTTCACTTTAAGGGCTAAGAAATCAGGGCATATAAATCAAATAATACTCAAAGCAATGTTTGTATCAACATCCATAAAATTATATTCCTATAGAGTAAGAAACAGTAATGAAATAAATATAAATCCTTAACACACTTGAATGAATCCAGCTGATGTAAGAGGTTAAGCAAAAGTAGCGTAACCCTTAGAACGAATTCTAATATAAACTTTATTTGTCGATTTTTTTTTATAGTTTGGGGTTTTTTTGCTGATTACATAATAATAATAATAATAAAATACTATTCTTCAGCCTCAATTTTCTAATGCTAATGTTGGATTGTATTCTCATGACCAACATAAAATGCAGCAGTACTTCACTTGAAATTAAAATATTAAGTGAAGCAAAGGATCCTTATGCCATACAGTCTGTTTTGTTTCACAAGTCAAATATGTTTTGTTTAGTTTAATTTCCCTTTAGAATTTCATTTTTAGAAAAGGGAACATTTACCTTAATCTTTAAGGCTAAATATCCATATGCTTCAAAAAGATACATCAACATGATGAGTTCTCAGTGTTAAGAAAACATACAAGAAATCAGAGTTTCAAAAAGAAGCAGCTAAGAATTTACCCTGGAAATTACCCTGGAGAACCTGCAGAATCACGATGGAAGTCCATATGAACCAATAGAGGCAAAACTTACTTTCCAGCCCCTAATGTCAACATGGAAGACTTTAGAAACTAAGTTATTTGTCAAATAATGAATAGAAAGAAATCCCAAATGTCATGAAAGTAAGACAGATTTTAATATAATTCAATAATTAATTTGCCTCACCAAGGTAAAAGAGGTCCTTTTTTAGATCTTCTAAATGAATGTGGTGGATATAATAAGCATACACTCTGACTGTTCTCTCACATGCAAATGATGGTCAAAACAAGCAAAAAAATACACTGAAATACTGACAATAAAAAACATTAAATGTAAAACCCATAGACAGGAAAAAGTACAATATAGTACAGTGTAACACTACTCAGGAGTTAAATAAATAAAAAATCATTTCTACTTTCCTCTGCAGCATGTTGAGAGTAACAAAAAAATATTTATCTTCCCTAATAAACAAGAAAAATCCTATCCTAGGAGCTACTCCTAATCTTAGGAGTAGTATACTAGTACTTAGAATTTGGATATATTTAAGCCCTGTGTTTAAGTAAACCTCTGACAAAACATGCCAATCCGTTCATAACGGCTGTTAAAATGTTTCTTTAGCAGCTCTGATCTTCAGGTAATCCATCTATATTCAAAGCAGAGCTGTCTACTTCCCAGAATGTATGTGCTTCATCAATTGGAAATAGAGCCACATAAAACAGCTCCAAGAGAGCTATCTAAAAGAAAATAGATCACTGAAAGAAAGAAATGGACAAGCAACCAGTCTGATACCATCTTAGCCGTGAAAAGGCCCCAAATTTACAACTTCTAAAACAACTTCTGAATGCATAGGATGGAGATCTAGTGTGTTGGACAGTTAAAGAACTAGGGTTCATTTATAGAGTATTCATTCCAGTTTTTCAATTTACAGTGCTATCTCAGCTCTGCTATACATAATGACTGTGACCAAGGGGGGAAGCACCAGAGAGGGGGATGTTTTCTGCCTCCAGAAGTTAGGGAAGCTGAGATGAACAGATGGATTTTACTGCATTATTCTTTCTATTTCAGTATCTACCTAATACAGTGATTCTGCAAGTAGTTGAACAATAAGCCAAAAATGGATTTTCATCTGTCAGGGACTCTATAAACTGGGTACAGCTTGGGTCATTTGCAGCTGCTGTACTTTCATAGTGAAAATGCCATCAGACATGTTGTTCACTTTCTCTGTACCATTTCCTTTTCCTCTTCTGCCCCCAACAACTTTTTCAATTATTTCCAAATAATGTATATTTAATTTATTATACATTCAATAGCTGATCTTTATTCTTTCCTCAAGCATTTGATTAATCAATTTCATATTTAAAATTAAAAAACAATTGAAAATATAAAATTTTGCCTTTTACTAATCTCTTATTTATGGGATAAAAAACTTTTAGGTTAAAGGAAAACAAATGTACCATATTTAAAAACAATTTACCATTTTGGTTAATATATTTTAAGAAGATATTTCAATTTAAAAAATAAAGAAACAAACAAACATCGCACAATATCTTCCATTTTAATTTTAGTTTCTCATCTTTAGATGAGAGAAGGATTAACACAAAAGTAAAGAAAAATGAACTCTCTTTTTCTATGTCTGTATAAAACTGTGGGTTTTATTTATGAATTTTTACTCCACTAAGAAGAAAACTACTTGCATGTATCTCTGCTTAAGAACAATAAAGAACTTATGTACAGGGCAAAAATTTTGAAGCCAGGAAAGTATGAGAATGCAAGCCAGTAGACTTTTTCTATGTAATATTTCTAACACATGAAAAGAAGTTACAAAGGGCGAGATAAAAATTGATTCCAGGATAGTTTTCAGATCAACTCTATGCAAGTAGAGAAGAGTTTGAAAAAATTCCTAACACACAAGGGGGAAAGGAAACCATGGTTAAATTGCACATCCCTCTTTCTCCCATCCCTTCTTTCAATAGACAACAAATTAATTTCTGGTGTTCTGGTTTTTTTTTTCTTTCTTGACATTAATGTACCTGTTTAATTTTGTGTTGCTTTGGTATTCTGCATAATCATATTATAAACTTGGCATTCACTCATTCAAAAGCTAGTTGTAATTAATTTAATCTCTAAAAGTCAGCTTGAGACTCCACACATTTAAATTCAAGTCTGCAAGCAGTTGACTGACTGAAAAGTACCACCATGTGAGTTGGTATGGTCTCGTTACAGAGCAAATGGATCTAGTCAGTATAGCAGAATTCAGGCAAATATTCAGCTCACAAAAGTAGACACATAAAGCAGACAGAACAGGATACATTTGCGTAATTGTAGTAATTTAGTGTCACTAAAGATGCCCAAAGATCTCAATTTTGTACAGCACAACTACATCACCTGTATAAGTTTGGCAGATGGAAAACAGGACTTTTGGCAGATCCCAGATAGGAGTCCTGCAAGAAAATTTCTGAATTACTTCTACAGTAACTGGAAAGATACATGTGCTTCTGTTGGAGTCAGTAAGTCAGAAGCTTCTCTGAATTCTTCAGAGAGAGATCAGAGTGCAGAGATTGAATTAAGGAGGATGGAATGAGTAAGTGATTAGATGGAGTAAGTAAGTAAGTAGAATAAGTTTTAAGTGCTTTTAGTAAGTAAAAGGTCTTAGATGCCTGAGAAGTAGTACCTGTTCTAGTGAAGCTTGAAAAACATACTAGTGTTTCCTTCGAGGCTCCAAGAACCTAGCTTCAGATATAGTAGAGTTAGAGTTAAGAATATTGCTTATATTTTTCAGTTAGAACAAGATAGGCCATGTACGTAGTCTATACATAGCCTGGTGTGCTAAGAAACTAGAATTCTAATAGGTTAAGAAGTAGTGGTCTGAGTTTGTGTCTTAGCTTGTTGGGAAGTTTCTATAAAAGAACATGCATTAGGGAGAGCTGGTGCTCTATGCCATGGTTTCATGCCATTGCATTTTGCCACCTGCATTTTGCCATTGCTTTATGCCATTGCTTTATGCCATTTGCTTTTATGCCATGTGCTTTTGCCTTTGCTTTGCTTTATTTTTGCCTTTGAGACTGATGTGCTTCTGTAATAAACAACTTTATAGTTACTATTAGCTGCTTGGCTTTTTGAAGAACATAACCCGACAGTGTGGGTGCCTAGAGTACCCGGAGGTTCTAAACCTCACATGCTTCTGACAATCAATTAATTCCATCTGAAGACAATGTGTAAGGGAGCTATCACAAGTCATCCTCTAAAATGCCTACATAATGGAAAAGAATATTCAGGGAAGTATTGAAAAAACTGCTGGAGGACAATGCAGTCATAAGTTGCAGCCAAACATGATCGGTTTGTCGAACATGATCTCCTACTATGGCAGTGTAACTCACTGAGCTGATCTAGGAAAGCTGGTAGATATAATCTTTTTGGATTTAGCAAAACTTTTGATACAGTCAAAAGGATTCCCACAGAATCCTTCTGGACAAAATGTGCACCACTAACTTGTTATGTGATAGGTGAGCAACTGGCTCAAAGGCAACATATCCTGTATGTAACCTGTCTCTCATGGGGTTCACAGGGCTCCATCCATGGCCCTGTCCTCCTCAATATCTTCATTAACAGCTTGAACACAGAATTCAAAGGAGTGCTAATAAGTTTGCCAACAACTAAATTGGGAGGAGTTGTCGACTCCCTTGAGGGCAGAGAGTCCCTGCAGAGGTACCTCAACAAATTAGTGAGATGAGCAGTCACCAACTGCATGAAGTTTAACATCGGCAGGTGCTGGATTCTGCATCTGGGATGGGGCAAACCCATATAGATCAGGGAACAAGAGGCTGGAGAGTGCCGCTATGGAAAAGGACTAGGTTTGAAACCACCTGAGGAACCTGAGTAGACACAAGTCAATAGGACACGAGATACATCCCAGGATTCTGGGGGAATTGGCCAATGTAGTTGCCAAGCCACTCATATATTTGAAAAGACATGGCAGCCAAGCCAAGTCTTCAGTGACTGGAGAAAGGGAATATTATACCCATTTATGAAAAAGGGATAAAGGAGGACCCTGGAAACTACTGACAAGTCAGCTTCACCTCAGTGCTCAGAAAGTTCGTGGAAGAGATCCTGTGGGAAGACATGCAGAAATACATGGAAGGCAAGGAGGTGATTTGAAACAGCCAAAATGGCTTCACTAAGGGCAAGTCATACTTGACACTCCAGCATCTTTCTACAGTGCAAGGTCTGCACCAATGGACAAGGGAAGAGCTATGGATGTCATCTACCTGGACTTCATTAAGGCCTTTGATACAGTCCTCACAACATTCTTAGCCCTAAATTGGAGAAATATGAGTTTGATTGATGGACACTTTGGCCATGGACAAAGTGTTACAGTCAGTAGGTGAATATCCAAGTGGAAACCAATAACAAGCTGTCCCTCAAGGCTCTGTAGCAGTACCAATACTATTTAGTATCTTAATCAGTGACAGTGAGATTGAGTACACCCTCAGCAAGTTTGCAGATGACAATAATCTGAGTGGTATATTTGATATACTTGAGGGAAGGAAGGCCATCCAGAGGAGCCTTGACAGGCTTTAGAAGTGGGCCTGTGAGATCCTTATGAATTTCAGCAAAGCCAAGTGCAAGGTGCTGCACCTGGGTCAGGGTAATCCAGCAGTAGTCCAGCCTGGTTGATGAACACATCGAGAGCAGCAGTACCAAGAAGGACTTTGAAATACTGGAAAATGAAAACCTGGAACCAGCAATATGCACTTGCAGCCCAGAAAGCCAAGCATATCCTGGACAGCACAAAAGGAAGTGTAGGCAGCAGATTGAAGAAGGTGATTTTCTCTCTCAACTCTTGCCAGAATCCACCCTCAGTACTGCCTCCAGCCATGGGACTCCAGCACCAGAAATACAGAGCTGTTGGAGCAAGTCCAGAGGAGGGAAATAAAATGATCAGAGGGCTGTAATGCATCTCCTGTAAAGAAAGGCTAGGAGACTGAGGGTTGTTCAGCCTGGAGAAGAGAAAATTCTTGTGAGATCTTACAGTGACCCTTCAATACTTAAAGCGAGCTTGTAAGACTGATAGAGTGAGACTTTTTATCAGAGACTGTAGTAATAAGACATAGGGTAGTGATTTAAACTGAGAGTGGACTTAGATTGGATAGGGGGAATTTTTTTTTTTCTCACTACTGGGGGGGGTGAGACACTGAAACAGGTTTCACAAAGAAGCTGTGGATACCTGACAAGTGTGGGAAGGTGTTTGAGCAACATCATCTAGTTGAAGACGTCCCTGTCCATGGAAGGGAGATTAGACTGGATGACCTCTAAGGTCCTTTCCAACCCAAACTCATGATTCTATAATTCTCAGGTGTTTGCTAAAATAAGCAGAAATTTAGGGAGACATGGGAGTGAACACAATAATGAAACTCCAGTCAGAAAGCAGTTTTATACACACTGCAGTCTCCTGTAATGAAGGTAGCAGACAGGTCAATGAGAATAGCAATCTAATTATTATACCTACAAGTAAGAAGGAGGTGATTGGGAATTCTGGAAGTAGAATTTTCAAGTATTTCTTTCTTAATCTATAATGAAATTCATTACTTATTAATAGAACTCAAACAATTAAAAAAACTATAATTACAATCTATTTTATGAAGTACTATTAATCATCGAGGAATCTGGTCCAGTGAAGAATTTCAGAGAGGGTGTTAGTGTGGAGCTCCCCTATGTCCCTCATTTGTGATATGCCTTTGAGAAATGAAAAGGCATAGTGAAGTAAACAAAAAAACCAATGCAAGAAAAATCGCAGATGAAGATTAGCACTCTTCCTGCACATATGTCTCTATTTAAACAGTGTTATTGAACAATTTTCAGATAGAGAATAGTATTTAAATTACCATTTTAAAACACATATGTTAACATTTAGGATCACAAGTTGTCATCCTTAAACATTGTTTTACAAAAGCCTATTTCAAAATAGTCTCTAAACATTCTCAGTATTTTATAACCAGATTTATTACACAAAGCTTTCTCACTTACAAAATGTAATCAAAATATTACACAGTATAATACACTCAGTACAAAATGACAAGTGTATCAGTTTATGTCTATGAAAATATATCCAAAATTATTCTATGCAAAAACAAATCCATGCTGCTTTCACATGCATAAGAAAAAAATGAAAAATATTCAGTATTTGTTTTTCCCCATCTTGTTTAGACAGGAGGAGTTTTTTAATTGTACTAGTCAGAACAGTTTCCCTGTCCTTTCAATGCAGATGGTAATTCAGACATTCAACTTTGCATATGCACACATATAAACACCAGATTTTCTTTCAACCATACAACCATAGAAATCAAATATTATCTACTACTATTTGTAATTAGGTGATTAATCATATTTTGTTAGGATTGACTGGTACTGTAGAAATTATATTTTTAGAGTTTATGAGGGTTTACTCCATCTCAATGTCATGTAGGTATGTATATACTGAAAATTCATTGATGTATGTTCAGAAGAGAACTAAACAATGTGCTAACTCTTACCTGTCTTTGTGTAACAAGCACATTTTGTCATGCACCTCTTTCTATGGG
>VXBI01005976.1:0-22172 GCA_013397375.1 Toxostoma redivivum | reverse complement strand
AAACAAAAAAAACAAAAACAAACCAAAAAAAAAAAAAAAAAACACCAAAAAAAAAAAAAAAGAGTGCATTTGCAGTAAACGTAAAATAGAACCAGAACTTCCAGTGTATGAGGGGGTTCTACAATTAAAACACCAAAACATTTAACAAATCTTCTGTCTCTGAAATTCGTACTCTCTGTAGTACTTCTGACTTCATGAAACAATTTATTGCTGAAGGAAGTAAACATTTTATTCTCTGAAGTCTTACAAGATGAATTAGTGGTCTCATTAGTGAAGTAAAACATCTTGGAGAATCACAAAGACCAAATAACTAGTATCAGTCCAAAGATGAATTTTGCTTTTCCTGGAGTTTCTTTTGATAATTATGCAATTTCAATGCCTAGAAGTGCCAGCATAGTTTCTATGTATTTGTTCTTGTCGTAAAATCCCCATTCTAAATCATGTCATTGGGGTCCTTATGAATATGCATAAGAAGTTAATGGGCAACCATACTGATTAAGAAATTTTTGTTTTAGACTTGGATAAAGCTCCCTTATTTTGAAGTGGATATGATCAGTTATTAGCAAATTAATTCACTGAATTTCCAATTAGGGTCTTTTTTAAGGATGAAGAAAAAAAACCTTCCAGGTTTGTCTCTCAAAATATATGAATAGGTCTGCCAATGTTTATGTTAGAAGACAGCTCTTACAAAAGAGGTTTTTAAAAGACAATTTTTTCCTCTCCTTACTGCTAAGTTAAAATACTGTATAGGTATCTTTGTTGGAAATTTAATATCAAATTTGAAAATGTCCTGAAGAAATATTATGTTTAATTATTGTGGTGGTTGGGAGTTTATAAATAGACATTGTGGGATTTTAAAGACTTAAACTGATAAGACTTTAATGAAAACTATTCATCTCTGCCAGAAGTAACACAGAATTTAATCACACAATCACAGAATAGCTGAGGTTAGAAGGAATTTCCAAGTACAGAGACTCCACAACATCCCTGGGCAACTTATTCTAGTTTTCAGTCACCCTCACAGTATAAAAAAAATGTTTCCTGATATTCAGAGGGAACCTATTTACTACAGTTTGTGAACATTTCTTCTGGTCCTGCCATTGCACAGAACAGAAAAAGATATTGCTCCCTCTTCCTCTCTGCCACTTTTCCACATCCACCCCCCCACTTAAGTATTTTAATTGAGAGAAGTTTAGGTCTATTTGTTATAATTAACAAATTATAAGTAATATTTAATCTTTTTGGCACAACTGAGAGATTTCTTTTTCTAATTGCCTTTATTAACCATGATTCTCACTAGTTACAAACATACATGCTTACACACTAACATGCAGCCACATATATTTTTATTGTCCTTCCACTGCCTTTTTTTTCCCTTTCCTTTTTTCTCTATTAATTGTGCAAGATTGCATGAAACATTTTGATTTTTCAATTTTTTCCAGAGCTTTAGAGGTAATCACCCTGTTTGGTGGAACATTTCTGGAAGTTTTCAGGGGACCCTGAAGCCTCTGTTAGTTGTTTTTTGATTGGCAAGGTAATGATTGTAAACTAATAGATGTGCTCCTGATAAAATATGGGCCAACCCCACTCTACTCCTTGGCGGATTGAGTAACAGAGGTCCTTCAACATCAAGGATTCAGTGGTTCTGACATACCATTATACTGACCATGGGATTCAGGGAGGGTATTGGCCTGAGATTGGAGATCAGAATGGTGTCACTTATAGGAGTAATTTCAAGACACTGAGTCATCAGGAGCTCGATAAAATAAGCATTTTTTGCAATATTGTGAGGATAAACAGGAGATCATCAAAGGTGAGAGCTGGAGTCACAGGATACAATGAGGGTTGCTGTCATCAGACCCATTCACACCCCTTGCTCAGTAGCTGGCTCTCTGGGCACAAATTCCGAAGGAACCTCTCTAGATTCAGAGAGCTATGACCTGTACAAATTACTGACTGAGGACCCCCACTCACTCTGGTGTCTGACACCATAGGCAGCCAACCCTCACACACACAGGTCACACCAGCACCTGCCAGCTGGTACTTGCAGTACGCATACACAGGGTTAGAGAGTGAGACCACACAGAGAGTCAGAAGTTTTAATAAGAAGATGTAAGGAGACTGGACAGATTGCAGTGACGAGGAACAGGGCTTTGCCAGAGAAGTATACTGGTTTGTTTACATGCAGCCAGTCCCTTTATATATTTTTCTGTCTGTTTGCCTACTCTCTTTGTTCCTTCCTGATTCCCTTTCCTCTGCATTTCTCCTCAGAGGTTTGTACAACTCCATCAATACTAAACTCCTTCCAGCCTGGGGTAACCCTGATTTAATGGTCTTATCAGTTAAAACAGTGCAACAGCTGTGGTCATTAATAAAACAGTTTTTGAAAACAAATATATTTCCATCTCTTCCATGAGCTGTCATTTTCTACTTAAGATTTCCACAATTGCAGGTGAGGCTTTATTGGGACAGTAGTTGACATAGTTAGTCTATAACCTTATTTTAACATTTCATTACCCAAATCAATGTGATGCCAGTATCATCCTGTCAAGGCTGGCCAGCAGCAATTGTTTTATCCTGAGCATCACAGAAGGAATTAGGAGTTAGTTACATGTCTCCTAATCAGAAAAGGGGATGCTTTCTATTGAAATGGGTTGAATAGCCAAAAAAGTCATAATGAAGACAATTTTATCATACATGAACATGACTCATTCTCTTTCTGTAATACTTTAGTCAGTGTAAAAAGAAAATTATCTAACAAAACCTAGAATCTTCACAAAGGATAAAACAAGTTCAATGAAAAAGAAATTCCTATGAAACGCACAGACTTCAAGATAATCACGCATTTAAGAAATAGTACAAATATAGCAAGTTTAGTCTGAATCAGAAAATGCAGAGCACAGTAACTCTGTGCTTTCTCCATAAGAAATAAAATTGACGGTCTTTTCAGAGTAAGCAAATAACAGAAAATAAATGTTTTCCTGAAGTTCACTTGAAGCCTAAAGGGATACTATGTTAAAACAACCTACCTTCCATTCTTTGCAGCTCTGACTAGTATTCCACAGAGGTTCTTCGCTAAGCTGTGAGTACAAAATAAAATGTGAAGAGATCCAAACTTGTCTACAGAATTCACTTATTATTAGCATCCATTCTTACCATAGAACATGTCTCTGGAGACTGATATTGTCCTTAGAGTGAAAGGATTTCCAGAAAGTTATTTTGGAGCATCTGAAATAAGGAAAATCTGCTGTCTTTTTATAAAAGCCTGTAATCTCAATTACCCATTATTTGCTTTTCCTTAAAGAAACATTCAATCTCTCCAATCTCTTTTCAGCAATGTCACTTGCCAACTTTGCAGTGGAGATAGTTTAAAATTTTATGTTATTTCTGTAGTAACTTTGCAGAAAAATATAGTTTGGAAATTGATAAGAATTAGTTCAGATCAAAAAGAACAGTTTTAACTCACATTACAGGAATTAATGTAAGTATAGTTGCCAGTTACAAATAAACAATGCCCCTAAGGAAACATCTCAACAGCTACATAGAGAACATAAACAATATTTAGAATTATATTTAGCAGAATAGTAGAATGACTGACATAATATAAAACTGCCTTGTATTGCTTGACTATCACCTTTCTCTTTTTCCAAAATAATTAGCATAACAACATATTACATTAACTTGTGAAAGGCCCCGTGTTTCCAGTAGTAGAGTGGGCTGGAAGTGGTAATGGATGTATTTTGTTAAATGCTTATCTATATCTGTCTTTGCTAATCTAGAAGCTGTTTTAGCTAATGATTTTAAATTACCAGAAGGAAGGCTCCTACAAGATTAAATTACTCTCATTCATAAAACATGTTTGAAAAAGTCAGACAGCTTTAAAAAAATTGCTAAAAATGTCACTCTGGAAAAATACTAGATTTTTAAAGCGTAAACCAGATTGATGTGGATGAAACAAGTCACTGATCAATTGAGATTGAGACTCACAGCTCATAATTTTGGGGTTTAAAAGCTAGTTTTCAAATACATTTAAATTAAATTATTAAAAATATCATGTACATCTTAATGAATTTAATATTGTACTCAAATAAAACAAAATTAAAAAAAAACAAGTATGTACAAATTTATCATGCCAGGTATTTAATAGACATTTGGACAGCAAAGGAACTGTATTTGGAATATCTTTTTTCTTACTAACTGTAATTCTAAAAGTGTTTTCAAATATTTGACTATAATCCTATGTTCTCATTTTGATGCAATCTGTAGTGCCCAGTAAACTGCAGTGCCCAGTAAACTACCTTTTTTTTTTTTTTGGTGACCTTTGTCTGCCCATACATAGAATAAAGTGTGTGGTACTTGGATTGGTTTAGAGAAATCTGGCCATTAGATTTGCAGCATCCAGAACCCTTTTTCTTCTTTTTTTTTTTTTCATTAGGGATCCACTTTCAGCCAGTGAACTGGGGACTGAGTACTTCCAGTCCTTCCTACTGTTGTTTTGGTGACTCATGCACTCACCTGGGAAACAGGAACTACAGCTTGTATTCCTTTCAGTTACAAGCAGATGAGAACCCATCTCCCACTCTCTGTGCTGTGAACCTACTGTTAAAAGAGGTTGGTAGAAAAGCCATTACTGTAATTTGTCAATGTAGGTGTATGTTGCAGATGTGATCAGCTTGGGACTTCTAGAAAATAATCATTTGTACCTTGTCAGCTTAGTGTTAAGCAGGCTGAATTCATGCTTATTGAAACACATCTTGCTGTGACTTTGGTATTTTCTTCTTGTGCTCCAATTATCATTCACAGTTTTTTGTAGCTTTATTCCTTAATACTTGAACTTGGCGATTTAGACTGAACATTTAAGTTTGTATGACAGGGAAACTTTCAGAATATAGGGAAAAGGATTTACTTATTGCTAGCCTCCACAACTGAGTGCTGCTGGACTGCTGTTTCTGCTGCATCTGATAGGAGAATATAGATTCTGATAGAAGTCCTTTTTGTATGTATTAAAAAGTAAGAAAATTCTGAGAGTTAAATCTTTATAGATATCTGTATAGGTAGATCAAGAGTTTCCCATCTTAACAAATGCAACTAAGCACAAATATCAATATTGTCAACAATCAAAGTAACTGTAAAAATATCATGATGTAATAGCTATTGTTTTATCGCTGATTTTTTTACAGTATCCACAATCAATTTAAACTGCTGTGTAATAGTGCATAGTATTTATACACTAAGGAGTTTAGTTTATTATCTCAAAGGAAAAGGAATCTTACATCTGGTTGTTTGTTGAGCTGTCTTATGAAGATCCAGTTGGTTGAGCTCTTGGTTAGAATCATTTATTTTAAGTATTTATCACTCACTGTACTGGGAGCATGGATATTTAGTTTATCCAAAAATACTATATAAATGAGAATCTAGATCCACAAGTCTGCAAGATGTGATAAACAACACATAGTGATTAAAAAATATATTTTGAAATTGTGAGTATAAAAATAAAATTTTAATTTTGGTCTAATGCAATACAGAAAAAAATATGATTACATTTTTTCACTTCATTATAGTGATGTTTCAAGAGTTTTATAGTTTTATAGACTGAACATTATCCTGTTACTTGGCAAGGGAATTATTTTATAAACATTAGAATATCAGAAGTTTTATATTTAATTGAAGATACTATGTGCATTAATGTATATGTGTGCATTTTTATAGATATAAGTAAGGCTCATAACCCACTTTTCTTAATAGCTATACTCAAGTACTTTTTTTTTTTTAATTGCTGGATTAAAGGATTAACAAGGAACTGCACTTGCTTGCTAAAATAATTTTGATTTGGGGGAAAATAATGGACTGAAATATATTATATTGTCTTCTACTCTGGAAACTATACATGGAACAATGCACATAAAAGCAATCTTCTGTTTGCATGTCTGGTTTTCAATTACAATGTCAGAATATAGACATCTTACTTTGGTGCAGGTAAGAAAAATAATCGTATTTTCACTAACATTCATTATACACAGGACGGTGAAATGCAAGATCTCTTTTGTTAGTAGAAAAAAAGTGAATCTGTATGGGTGGACATGTGTGTGAACAGTGAGAGTGCAGTCATCTCTCTTATTTAAAGAAATTTCTATAGGAAAAAGTGTTTGTGTTTTCTGCCTTCAGACATGAAGAATTATGTGGTTTAAAAAGTAGCAAAGTTTGTTTTCTTTGAAGTAGGGGAGGGAGTTTGTTGTGGAGTTTGTTTTTTTTTTTTTTCTGGTCACTTTAATAGATCAAAGGTACAGACTTAGTTCATTTAACTAAACATGAGTGTCTAGAGATATTCAGAATGCTCTGATGTATTTTGCCAGGCATCTAACCACCTTTCCAAAATACTACAAAATATTTATATCTGCAACCTTCTTCAGAGTGCCCTGGACAGATGGAGGACTGAAAAGGTACTCATGTTCAGGTTACTGACCAGGGACATGATTTGTCTTACAGTGGGGTGACTAGCTCCTCATTTTGACAGAGGTGAAGATATGGACTGTGTGTACATTGTGATTGTTACAGGAGCTCAGGCACCTGGATCACTTACAAATACCTAAATCTGATTGTTTGAATAAAACCTAGATCAAACCCTTAATACCAGAAACAACTGACTGTGGCAAAATGAGGCAACTTGATATATCATCTTCCCTAGTTTCCACTGAGTGGACTTCTATGTACCCTACAGAAAAAAAAAAAAAAATCAAAGGTGGAACTGCCTGAGGGTGAACTTTTGTCATGCTCTTTAACTTAGTTGTTCTGGTTTTGGCAATGTAAGTAAATTTCCTTCAGTTATAGAGTTCATTCTAAACATGTAATTTTCAGGGCAAACACAGTGTTAAAATACTAGAGAAGCTGGTCACTAATTCAAACCATAAGGAAAATGTATTCTTTTTTTTTTTTTCTTCCAATATGAGTGTTTCCCATGTCTTTGGAACTTGCAAAAAAATCAGCTAATCTATTTCCAGGTTTTAAGAGGTAAATTTGGACTCTGTTTGACATGTGTTATGGAACAAAGATATAATGTTTGGCTATTTAAGATAGAGAAAAATTAACTGCACACAATTGCTTCTTTGACCTATATTGGACATTTCCCTTGAAATCAATCAATCTCTTCAATGATGAAAAGAACTATAGCATGCCTAGATCAAGATTTATCTAGCTCAGTACAGGTATATCCCTTATTATGTCATATTTTTATCTTTTAAAGTACAATATATAAGGATTAATCTAACTTTTTAGTGGAGTAAACCTAGGTCATATTGATACAAGATTTTTTTTCCATGCTATTTTTTTTTTAAATACATGTAGCTAAAATATATGACATGCAGGTAATAAGTGATACCTGGTCAAATATCTGGTTATCTGCTGGAAAGTAAATCTAATCTGAACAGTCTAAATGTTCCTTGAAAAATGTCTGGATTTATAAAATGGAAAAAAGTTTTATGGGAGAAGCTAGCTACCTTTTTTTTTCTTTTTTTTGGTCATCAGAGACAAATTACTGAATATCTCAAGCTGAAAGTTAATATGGGTAAGAGTAATAATAAAAAAGATGAGTAAGTATTAACATGCGGGAAAGTGAAAGTGGGAGCACAAAATAAGACAAAAGAATAACTAGCAAAATATCCTACTGCTGAGGAAAGCTATGAGGCATTCTAAAATAACATAATGACTCTATAATGAGCTCTGTAATGACTTTAAAATGCTTTGAAAAGGAATCATACAACACTGAAATTAAAGACATGACTGAATATTACTATAAAGGAATAAGTCAAGTGTGTAAGGATTTTATCAGAAAGATATAACCATGAAATCAGTTCCAGCTATGCAGAGACATTAAAAAAAAAAAAAAAAAGAAAGAAAAAGTTTTATAAGTGTTTTTTAGAATAAATAGGAGGCAGTGAAAAGAATATTTCAGTTTATAGAAAGGAGGTGTAAAAGAGAAGGACAGATTGTGTATTGTGCAAGAGAACACTTTGAGCAAATAAGGATTATCTGGGACATTTCTAGACTGTTTCAAAGACATATTCTTGACAGTTGTCAAGTATTGCCATAAGGATTGGTGCCTTTTTTGAGTCACTGCTTGCAAATAGCCAATAACTCTTTGGAGATGGGTCTTTAAGCAGAAACTTTGTCTGCAGTAACCCTACAGTTTTAGGGGTAAGGGCTTGAGGAGCATGAGAAAGAGAAGTAAAGTAATAAAGATCACTGACTTCAGAAGAGCAGACTTCAGGTTCCTCAGGAAACCATTAGGAATAGTCTAAATGGAGATTGTCTTCAGGCACAAAAAGGACCTCAGAAGTGCTTTGAGATTTTCAGGACATGATTCTGAAAGCAGAGGTGTGATCTATCCCCATGGCATGCCAAGAAACAAGATGCATTGGGTTGGGTAGTGGGGGGACTACAGGTGTCCTGTAAGAAGCTGATAAAAGCTTCCCTGATGTCCAGTGTGGATGCTCCAGTGCTGAAGTAGGCTGTGACCCTGTGGGAAGGCTTCTAGAGCAGGCTGCTGACAGAGTCTGTGACATTGTGGAGCAGTCTCTGCTCCTGAAGGACTGCATCCTGTGAAAGTTCCTAAGCTGAAGAAGTATGTGAAGAAATGCAGCCTGTGGGGAGGACTCACTGTGAAGAAGGTCATGGAGGACTCTCTCCTGTGGGAGGGATCCCACATTGAAGCAGGGGACAGAATGAGAGGAGGAAGGCATTGCAGAAACATGTAATGAAATTACTACACTTCTTCCCACCATGCTGCTTGGGGAGACATATAGGTATAGAAATCAGGAATGAAATTGAACCTGGGAAAGAGGATTGATCTGGGTGAAAGTATTTTAAGATTTTTTTATTTCTTATTACCCTACTCTGACTTGACTCATAATAAATCAAATTAATTTCCCTGAGGCGAGTGTGGTTTGAGTAATTTGTGAGTGATCTCTCCCTGTCCTTCTTTTAATCCACAAGCCTTCATTACACTTTACCTCACGTGTCCAGCTGAGGAGATGGTGTGATAGAGAATCTTGGTGGGCACCTGGCAATCAGCCAAACTCAAATTACCACACCAACCTTTTTAAACAACAAGCTATTATCAGATTACCACTGGAAAGAAGTATGTGAGACAAGGAAAGATATCCAAAGAGGGATACAAAAACATTACCTGAGCATGCAGAGATGCAATTAGGAAACCAAAAGCTCAGCTGGAGCTCAATCTCAAGAGATACTTCTGTCCTTATGTTAGTAGCAGGTAGAAGCACAAGGGAAACACAAGACTGCAGCTCAATGGCGCTAGCAAGTTAGTTACAAGTGACACTGAGAAGGCTGGGATATTCAGCATTGTCTTTGTCTAGGTCTTTAAAGGTAAATTCCTGAGTTTTTATGTCAAGAAAAAGAGCTGATTCGAGGAGTGGAGCACCAACAGCAGAGGAGGGTCAAGCTCAGGACGACCCATACACATTGGACGTGTACATGTCAGGGGACTTGACAGGATGTATCTGAGGACCTCTGGAATTCAGCATTGTGAAGCTGTTCTCTTTTTCTAAAGACCATAGAGATTAGGGAAGGACTCAGGTGACTGAAGCAGTAAAAAATATTGCATCCATCTACAGGAAAAACAAAAACTCAGAAAACTAGAGACCAGATAGCCTCTTGTCAATACCTGGGATAATTGTGGAACTAGTCCAGATGGAAGACATTTCCACACACATGATAAACAGGAAGGTGATCTTGAAAGGGCTAGAGTTACCAAGTTAAGTTGTATTTAAGCAGCCTGTTGCTTTCTCTCATATAACAGTTTTCTCAGTGAAGGGAGGACAGCAGTGGACATCCATCTACCTCCAGTTTTACAGGGTGATTGATATGATCTGTCTTAACATTCTGATTGAAGCTGGTAAAATATGGACTGGAAAAATAGACTACATGATGAATGAAAACTGAGTAAACTATCCTGGTGGCCATAAATAACTTAGATTCTTACTGTCAGACAATTTAGATAGAGATACCTGAAGGTTTACATTAGGTCCAAAGCTTTTAATTCTCTTATAAAGCTATCTGAATGATGAGAACAAATGCACCTCACCAGATGACTCCAACCTTTAAGGAGCAGTAGATACACTGAAAAGAAAGAATGTAGACATAGTTCAACAGGCTGCAAGGTTTACCAAGAAGGCTTGAATTAAACTCCAGAAATTTAAATGTGAAATTCTGAGTTGGACTAATCCCAACCAGAAGTACAGACTGGGATGTGATTGGCTATGAGTGCAGTTGATCTGAGCATGACTTCTTCCAGCAATGAAGGTAAACCATGTCCTGGAATGCATGAGCAACCATGTGGTCAATAGAACAAGTGATGTGATTATTCCATTCCATGTTGAACACATGCTATGCTATGTTAAGGTTTAACACCAGGCAGCAATTAAGCACAACACAGCCACTCACTCAGTTCTCCCTCCAGTGGAACTGGGGAGACAGTTGAAAGGGTAAAAGTGAAAAAACTCATGGGTTGAGACTAAACTGACTCATGAGTTAGTTTAACAGGTAAAGCAAAAGTCACGCATACAAGCAAAGCAAAACAGGGAATGCACTCACCACTGCTCACGGGCAGACAGGTTTTCAGTGATATCTAGGAAAGCAGGACTTCGTCAGGGGTAATGGTGACTTGGGAAGACAAAATGCCTTAATTAAAGATGTCCCCCTTCTTCCACCTTTTTTGCCCCCAGATTTATATACTAAGTATGATATCATATAATATAAAATATCCCTTAGGTCAGTTGGCTGTGTCCCCTCCTACCTTGTTGTGTACTCCAAGCCTACTCTCTGGTGGAATGGTATGAGAAGCAGAAAAGGCCTTGACTCTGTGTCAACACTGAGCTCAGTAAAAAAAAAAAATAAATTACTGAGCTCAGTAATAACCAGATCATCCATATATCATGACCACTATTTCCAGCACAAATCCAAAACATAACCTCATACCAGCTACTATGAAGAAAATTAACTCCATCCCAGCCAAAACCCAGCACAATACTACACTTAGAGTCAGCTCGTGTCATACCCAAGAGTGCTGCAAAAGTTGGTAGTTGCTTCTGTGTGACAACTCAATCACACTTTCAATATTATCTATAGTCTCCATAAATAAAAGGAGACCATACTTCCAGTAATTGGTCCATGAGATCTTCTTCAGATTGAATAGACAATTACTGCTTTCCTCCTTCTATACTCAATCCAGCTCTCCACCATGCTAGATAACACACATTTATATGGACACACCATATTTGAACATTGTTATTTTATATTTATTAGAGTGAATATATTAGGATTCCAGACTAGTTATGGGAATTTGATGGAAGAACATTATGTAAAAGTTGAGGGACCCTGGCTCTGTTTGCTCTAGAGTATTTGACAAAGTAACAGAAGCAGTCCCTGAATCTTTAGTGCTTATCAAGGACAAAGGAAGAACAAAGGAGTGAATAGCAAGAGGGTTTAAGTCTTTTTTGAGAAACATTAGGAGTTAGAAATGACCACTATAATACAGTCCAAAAAAAGCTTTGTTAAGTAAATGTAATTTATTTCTGTGATAAGATACCTAGTATATAAAAAGAAAATTGCAAATTACATACCTGGAGGCTTTTGTCATTGACATGATGATTTCTGTATCATATTTGGATTTTTACCTTTGCATTAAATGAATAACACCTATTCAGTTAGTATATGAAGAGCTATAGTTATGCTATCATTCCTAAGCCATCTTGACATATTCTTCCTTTACTGACAGTTTAGTCGAATTAGTTCACAGCATCAAGCTTTTGGTCTTGCACAACTGTAATTTGCTGTAAGAAAAATCATCAGTCAAAAAATCTCCCATAACACAGCATCCATTTCACATGTTTAGAAGACTGAATTAGCCTAATTGTTTGGTAGTTTTTAAATGTGAGATACGTGTTAATTCCATTATTAAAAGGTTAAAGACTTCTTCCCCCTAAAAAACATCAAAACAAAACAAAAACAAAAACAAAAACAAGACAAAGAAGCAAAACAAAAATCCAACCAATCAAAAAAAATACACCCACAAAAAGAACTCAACACAACAAAGAAAAGGAAAACAAAAAAATCCACAAAGTCCACTCCCAAGAACTAGTAATAGTATATGAAAAGAAAAGACCATGATGTATGTCAAGTACAATAGCCAAAATTATATAGTTTGAAAGTCAGTTTGATTTCTTGAAAATTATTTGGAACAAAAAAAGAAAATTATTCAGGAGTATACAAGCTTTAAAGAAGGACAAGTTCTGTGCCAACCACTGGATGAAAAGAGCCTTAAAAAGTCTCTCTCTTCAGAAATGCTTAACAGGTAATGATTCTACAAATCACTTCTTCAAGAAGCCCCTACTACTTTTACAAAGCAAAGTTGATTGCAAACTGCTCTATTTTGTGTCCCCTATCAATATTCTAGGACATTAAAACAATTAAAAACTAAAAGGAATTTACACAGTATATTTTTTATCCTACTGTTTGGATTACATTGATTAGCATTACAGCTCATCATTCTTCATATTTCTAGATATTACATAGATGAGAAATTACAAGATTAGAATCTTACCCATAACTTCTTCATGATTCACAGAAACTGGCTTATTCTATAGTCTTGGAGTAACTGTATGATACCTGTATCCCCAAATCGTCTGTTCTGTTGGTGTTGAATATTAAATTCTGCAACTTTAAGACTGATTCCAGGAGTGAAGCAGAGGGAAAGAAGAAGTGCAGGGTTTGTTATCAGAGACTGCACCGGCTCCCCCGCATTCCTGCTGACACTGTGTTGTCTGCGGTGGACAACGAAAGAGAACTCTTTTTTGTTTTTAGTTAGTTCTTCTGGCTAGCTGAGGCTAGCTCTAAACTGAAAACCCAAAAAGAGCACTAAAAGCTCACACTTGTGGCCCACCAAGCCTGGCCAGAACCGTGGCATTTCTCAACACCAGAAAGACTGAGAACAGTCTAAGTGAGCTGGGCAGTCTACAGAAAGAACTTTTCTGAATCTGTCATCTCTTCAGAATAATAAGAAGTTTTTGCTGTTTAGTATTGTTCAATTCTATGCTAAAAGGTGTATTACTTGTTAAATAAACAGTTTTGTTGTTTTTTTTTTTCACTTCTCTCCGAGAAATTTTTTTTTTCCGAACCAACTGGGAAAAAGATTACTTAGATTTTTTTTTTGTTTTGTTTTTTTCCTTCCCTGAAAGAACCCCATTCAAAAGTTTCCTCCCAAATTTACTCTAAACCAAAACATCTATCAATTTGCTCTGGACGTGTCCATCTAATTTATCAATCTGGCACTCTAGAAAGTATGGTTTTATTTCACGTACTCTATGGCATATTAGAGAGCACTAGAAGTATACATAAAGGCTACTGAACTGAGTCTTTAATTGTCATATCTTAAAGCAGACACTGCATCTGGTCAGCTGAAAAGATCTCTAGACTCCATAAATTGTCCTGTAGGTACATTTGCAATAACCATCTGAATTTCCTTTGTGATGAGATATTGGTATTTTAAAGCTATTTAATTGAATCTGAAGGCACATATCTTAATTGAGTCAAGTGACTTTTACTCCAGAAATTATTGTTGCAAGCATTTAGGACAAGCTACAGTTGCTTAAACCTGGGCATCTATTCTCACTTCATGTGCTCTAAGGCACTTTATAGTTACAATACTGGACCAAGGGGACAATCACATGCTTCTCAAGCAGCAGTTAGAGACCATGCAGAACAATGGAGAATCCGGTCAAATTGCACAACTTGGCTCTTTTTTGGCAACCAGAATCCATTCATAAAGACAAATGAATTTCAGCCAAATGATTTTATGTAACAGCCCAAATTTAATGAATCCATACTTAATGTTCCCCACGGTTGTATACTAAATAATAAGCCAATTTTTGTAAATATTTGAATGTTTTTAATTTGATGTTGTAATTTGAATTTGTAAATGTTTGAAGATGGAACAATAAGACTTTGATACTCATGAATTTGAAAAGTGGTAGTTAATGAACTGCTGAGGGCTATGAGTGATGTATGCTTTTCAGAGCCTTGCTGGAGGTGGCTATGAAGGTGATGATTTAAGCTCCTTTGACTTTAACCTGGAAGAGAGGATATGCAATTACTTTCTTTCCATCTAGCCTTTGCTGCAAAGGTCCAGCATTAGAGATGACATCTCCCCAAATCACCTTTCAGCTGTAACTGGCTGTTTAAACTGCTCCTGTATGTGGGGATTAGGAAAGTGACCTTAATTTCTGAGGCAGCAAGGAGAGATACCACAACATCCTCTGATACAGAAAAAAAAGTTGTCTCAGGGATGTAGCCTGCTGTGAATGCCAAATTAATTTATTCTTAAATAAAGTGTGAGTTGCAGTGACATGGGGACAGTAGGGTGTATGGAAAAATATTTTAGAAATGTATGCATCTTCTGTGCATAGAACAAGAGAAGGCAAATTAAAACATAACTCAGTAATGGAAAAAGTACACTCTTCATTTTCTCAGTAAATATGTCTCCCTTTATTCCAAGTTTAGAAAGTATATAGAAGCTGGAGGAGCTTGTGCTGTTGAAAGGAGTTTCTGGACTTCATGGCTGTTTTTCCTTCAAAAATATGCTAGTAAATATCTGTGATCAGTTTTGATACATCAAAATGAAATCACGATAAATTCTACATTTATTTCTTATTAAGGAAGCAAGATTTCTGAGACATTACTGTTGCTGAACTTTATTAAAGAAAACTTTTTAAAATTATTCCCAACTTTTTAGTGTTCTTGTTTTTTAAAGTTCTTACGTTAAAAAGAAATAAGAAGTATTGACACAGTCATGTTAATAATGTATTTATAGTGGGGTTTTTGTAAAATATTCCTTGAACTATGTTTCCCCCAATGTGATCAAGAATTTTCATTATTAATTGTGCCTTGTAAACCTGAAATAATAGTACACTTGTATATTGATGTACCTTTTAAAAGAATGCCTACATTTTATAGTGCAAAATTATTGTATTCTGCTTACTATAAAGTGTTCAGAAGCAAAAAATGCTGATATTTGTTATATTTTCTAATCTTTCTGTTACAGCTATTATTTTGTAATAGTATTTTAATCATAAACAATTTTCAAAAGTATCTGTTTAGATTTTGAAAGAAATTCCATAGCAGATTTTGATTTTTTTTTTAATACCCACAGAAAAATGTTGATCTGTCTGTTGTTGAGTAGGAATTCATATTGTCATTGTTACCCATTATGATGTCTACTTAGGAGGGGGAAGTTGTATAAGCCCTTTCTTAGCAAAGAAAACCAGCAAGATTGTATTTTTTTTTAAAACCAAGTAAGCAACTTCCAGTGAAATAAAGCAAATTCCAAATTTAGTATCTGCTCAGTTTTACAGACAGGGTCTGCTTAGGATGTAAGACAGAGGGTCTACTGCAATCTTGAGCTATGTACATAAAAAAAAATACCTGTTGGTTCATTTGTTTTTGTGTTTTGTTTTTTTTTTCTTTTTTTTTTTAACAACCATAGGTACTCCATGCAGAGGTGTCATGTATCACAAAATAACTTTTTCTGCCTTTTAAACACCATACCTATTTCTTCCTTAGTCTTGTGAAATGCAACAGTCAGTGGAAACTAACAACTACAGAAAATTCACAAAATTCATTAAAGAACCTATCATAGCAAGAAACAACATGGTCAATGCTCTTGGAGCTCATCTGTCAAGCCTAGAGGTCATGCAAATGTTATGCAAATGCTTGTTCTAGTGGTATTTTCTTTTTTTGTTTTTGTTTTGGGGGATTTTTTGTATGTTTGTTTTTATGTTTGTTTGGTTATTGTGTTGGGTTTTTTTTAATTTGTTTTTTTTTTCTTGTTTTGGTTTGTTTTGGTTTGTCTGTTTGTTTTTGTTTGTTTTTGCTTTTGTTTTGTTTTTTTTTCCCCGGGTTGAAAAATATACTCACATTGGCAATAAATAAAGTGTTAAAAGTAGGACTGAAGCTACTGCTTCAGCGACTCAGTATTTTGCGTGTCTGAGCTTCCTGCAATTGTTGTGACAGAAAGTTCTGTTGCTAATTTGGGATCTTAGTGTATTTTGTAAAGATTATTTTAACACTAATCAACATAGTTTTGCATATTCTGCAAGCTGGGTTAACTCAATTTCTGTTCCAAGTACACTGTCACACCAGTGGTTATTACAACACAGCTGGCATGGGTTGATCTCAGTGGGATTCCACTTAGTACGACTTTCAAAACTGCATTATTTTATTCAAGAGGAATATTCTTGGGACCAAAATGCATGCATGATGGTATGCAATGCTTGGAGATATGAATTTACATCACTGACTGGGCAAAGAAATATTTCATCGGAGTAAATATGAATGATTCAGCATTTCATAGAATCACTTTGGGCAGAAGCCAGCTTAAAAATCTAGTTCCAGCCCCACTGCCGTAAACAGGGATGCCATTCACTAGATCAGGTTTCACAGAGCCCCACTCATACTGCTCTTGAATACATCCAGAGAAGGGCCATCCACAACATCTCTGGGAAATCTGTCCCAGTGCCTCACTATCCTCTGAATAAGGAATTTCTTCCAAACACCTTATCTAAATCTCTCCTCTTTTAGTTTAAAACTGAGTTTGTGCAAATTTTTTTATGTACTCTGAAAGGTAAAATTCTATGTAGAATTTTTTTTTCTCTGTTGACTTAATGAACATAGTAGAAAAATGCAGGTGATGCTGTATATTCTAAATAGCTCTAGGCCAGTCAAACCAAATTGTTACATCAGATAATCCATTTACCACGTGGTAAGAACAGAAACAAAATGCGGCTTTACCTTTAATGTAAGTCTAAAGAAGTACAAAGATGTTATAAAATAGCAACAGCTAAATTATTTTCTATTTTCTGAAAAATGTGGCACAGCATTTCTTGACTGTATTATTTTCAAAGCAGCATGTAGGTAGAGAAGTTAATCTTTTCAAGATCTTGTACCGTGAGTTCTGAGTATGTTTAGCTGAAATTAAATGATGCCTCTATATATTAATTATATTTTTGCAAAATTCTAACAGGATTCAGTATTGTCAGTGCATAATGGATGAATAATTACAAACACCTTTGCTATGTTTTTTAAAAGGCTGCTTTGAAAAACCCCCTTTCTTAAATGTGACATTTCTTCTCCAGGGAAGCAAGCTGGCATGAGTATGATAACCTTGAGAAGGTATCTGCTTTAAATAATTATTAAGCAATGCTTTTTTTAACAGTTCATGAATTTTATGGCCTTCACTTTAGATATTCAAGAACATAGAATAGAATAGAATAGAATAGAATAGAATAGAATAGAATAGAATACAATACAATACAATACAATACAATACAATACAATACAATACAATTTCAGTTGGAAGGGACCTAAAATAAGCCAATTCTCTGACCACATCAGGGCTGAAGAAAGGTTAAAGCACATTGTTTAGGGGATTGATTGTCTTAAACACTGACAAGGCTGGGACATCAACTACCTCTCTACGAAGCCTGTTCAGTCAACACTGAATATCCCCTGATGCATCTGTGAACCATTCCCAAGTGTCTTTTCACCAGATACCAGGGAGAAAAGGTCAGCATCCCTTCTCTCCACTTCCCCTCCTCTAGAAGCCATAGAGAGCAATGAGATCCTTCAGCCTGCTTTTCTCCAAACTAAACAAACCCAGAGTCTCCAGCTGTTCCTCATGGAACACTACTTCTAGCTCTTTCACTAGCTTTGTTGCCCTCCTCTGGATTCATCCAAGGGTCTTGTCATCTTTCTTAAATTGTGGGCCTGCACCACTGCTGAATACAGCAGGGCAATTGTTAGAACATTTTTGTGTCTTTCTAACTGTCAGACCTTTTTTTTTTATTTATTTTTATTTTTCCAAAAAAACAGAAACAAAACAAAAAATCTCTCTAGGGCTTACCACAATTATAGTTGATGGTTATTTAATCTTCTATACAAATTTCATCTATATTCTTTGTTGCCTGTGGTTAAAATCCATTTTCCTTTATTTTCTGTATTCTTTTAATACCATGGGAAAAACTGTGGTGTTATAAATAAATAGACCCTGTAATGCTCCTGCTAGCCTCAAAAGCTCACACATGTTTCCTGCAATCTGAGCACAATATGCAAAGAAAAACATGACATTTGGAAAACTGACAATTTTAGTAAAATATTAAGATGGTTTCATTTGAAATAATATAGTCTGCTGTTCTTGGTGCACATTTCAAGCAAATTATGCTTCATAATGCATATTTTGCTTATTATTTGGGCATCACATTGGAATTCTTCACTTTTAGTAGATGACAGATTTCAACAGGAAACTTTTGCAGTAAGAATACTGTAAAAAAGAAGAAAACTGTGTCTTGCAGAAAACTCAACTAAAAAAGATATTTAACGAGTAACACCAGGGTTTTTAATGGTAGCACAGTCTGTAATGTGAAGCACATACATTACTCCCTGATGTTGAAGCCAAATGACACCATGCCATGCTATAATCCATCTGGCAAAAAAAATTTGCCCCGCCACTAGCTCACTCCTTCCCAGTGGAATGAGGGGTGGGTAAAAATGAAAAAATTCATGAGTTGAGATAAAGACAGTTCAATAGGTAAAGCAAAAGCCATGCAAGCAAGCAAAACAAAACAAGAAATTAATTTACTACTGCCAATCGTCAGGCAGATGTTCAGTCCTCCCCATGAGAGCTGGGCTCCTTCACACACCTGGGAAGACAAAACTCCTCCATTCTGAATGTCCTTCTAGAGGAAGTTGTATATACAGCTATATGAAGCACAGGTTCTTGGGACTACTCAGGCAAGAAAACAAACTTCCCCTGATTTACACTAAGGAAATGTGGGGGAGGGGGGATATGTAAAACTTTAATACTGTACCTTTGCAGTATTGGGCATATTAATTAGCAAGTTCTTTTCATACTGACACATAGCTCTGTGAGAAACTGGGACCATTCTCATCCAGTCTAACTTTCTATAGTTTTAACCGCCTAGGTAGAATAAAATGTGGGTTTATTTCAGCCCCCAAATATCTAGTACATGAAACAGAGGATGTTTTAGTTTTTCTTCCTCATGTTCTCTTTTAGTGATTCATATGCTATCTAATGTTTGAAGCACCACAATAAACTAATATCATGCAGTTACTCTTTTCTCTATCAAAGCCACAGTTAATGTAGTTCTCATTCCTCAAAGAACACACAAAAAGAAGTCCATTCCCAATATCTTCCACAGAACCTGTTGGAAGCTGCACATACAAGGAAACACCTCTTTTTTCTCTCTCTCTGTGAGTGTGGTCAAACACTGGAACAGATTTCTGAGAAAGACTGAGCAGTCTCTGTTTTTGGATATATTCAAAATTCATCTGATTACAGCTCTATTAAGGTCCTGCTTAAGCAGGGAGTTCAGACTAGATGATCACTTCCAACCTGAGACATTCTATTACTCTGGGATTCTGTAAACTTAGGTGTCCTGTTTATGTCTCTAGGATATACCAGCTATGTGTGTGTTTAATTGTCTCCTGTGCACTGCTTTGCATGTGCATTGATTAAAAAAAAAAATAAAAAAAATATTTAGTATTTTTACCAGAAGATCAGTCTAAAGTTTTCACAGATTTCTGTCTCTGGTTCTCTTACACAATGAAAGGTATAATCTCTGTTATTCATATTGACTATTATGAGACTGTCATCTGTAGCTTCATATATTCTTATATTAAGACTAACTAATTACATGTTTTTATAATAGCCAGACATGTCTTTATTTTTAAGAATCACTGGCTGCTTTGCTTTTTTTTTTTCCACTTGTCTTAAATTCATTCTCTAAAATAAACCCAGCGGTACTGATTTTGTGTTTTTTACTTTAGAAAATTAAATTTAGAAGGATGGTTTGTAACTTTATTTCCTTCATTGTCCTACAAATAAGGATTTAGGTTCATTTTAGACAGTGGTTATATTCTTTTGTCATGCAAACCTGCTGTTTGAGGCCATTACCCTTTTTTGTTTCATGTGTTGTGAATCTCAGGAAGTTTCGATATTGACACTTCTTGTTCATCCTGTCGAGTAACTGTAATATTGTGGAATAGACTTTTCCTTCACTTGCAGACTCATTAAAAATTTAGGGTTTCAAGAGCTTTGATCTTTTAAAAGTATTAGTGCAGATGCCTGTGTTAACAGACACATACACAGAGTCATCTCTGAAACCCACCAGCAGTGTAACGCAATATGTAATTTTGTGTGAAACTGATTTGATAACAATCAACCTCGATACGTATATGAGCAAAAAAGCAGACAGCATGAAGTCATGGTCGCACACATCAGTGTCATATACTGTGTGCTATGTGGTAAGGATCTCAAAAGGTCTGTGACATATAACCAGAGCACCAACTACAGGTGTGAAAGTGTGATAAATGGTATTAGACATCTCTGGGGAAAACTGATTTCGGTCCACATTTTCTGAATGAAAGAAAAATCAATAAAAATGTTGGTTCACTTTGTGCTTGTTATTTAATTAAAAATATCTCATGTTCAGTAAGCTGTTAACATCTCCTAGGCAAGATTCCAAAGTAGTATTTAGAACCACCGATGAGCTTCCTTACCGGAGAAACTGTTCAGATGGTCTGCAGACATCTAATACAATTCAGTTGCTCAGACAGTTTTCTGCTGTCATTTGAAAGGTCCTGTGGTATCCAGCATGGGAATGGCTCATTATGAAATAGTTCTGAATTGTCCCAGACCTGTCTGGAATAGCATGTAGAGACCAAGTGAAATACCCTTGGGTATTTTTGATGACACTACAAACCTATGTTTAAGGAAGCTCAGTTTTGTCCTTTGTCCTCAGGAGGTGACTATAACAAGTAGAGTACCTGTAGAGAGTTGTCGCTGCCCACCGCTGACCAACACCTGGTCCCCCGGCTAGCCCACGCGGTGGGCTGGGCGGCAGGAGTGGTCTGTCTTCGGGATCTCCAAGATCCCTAAGTCCAGATAAGGCCGATGCCTTTGTGACCGGCGACGCGACTGTGGAGGATAAAGGGCTGGGAGAGACCTTTGGCTGTGTCCAGGGTTAAGGTTTATTTAGGGAAGAACAGGGGAGGATGACAACCAAAGGGAGGGAGGCAACCAAAGGCGGGGAGAACAGTTATGCACAAACTTAAATAGGGGCCCTCCCCCCAGGGGAGGGTACAAGCGGCAACCAATTGGGAGAGCTTAGGGGAGGCGCATAAGGTGGGGTGATTACACAGCAAACCAATAGGGTACACAGTGGGAGGGGNAATCGAGGCTAGCCAGCCTGAGAGTCCCCAGCTCTTGAACACATTGCCCAGCCAGTCTTCGGATTCTTCTTTGATGTTGCTGACAAGCTGATGTAACTGTTGAATCCGGGAGTGGATGCTGCTGCTTTTCGATGACAGGTTAAAGCAGCAGAGTCCCTCAAACTCTTCGCACCCATGCCCTTGTGCTAGAAGTAAAAAGTCGAGGGCAGCCCGGTTTTGCAGAGTCGCCTTCCTGGTTATCTCCTCGTCTTCGAGGAGGTCGCTGAGGGCAGCTGAGGTAAGGTTAGCTTGTTTCGCTACCCAACACTCTAGGTGGCCCAATTCACCTAGAGCCTTAGCCACAGCTACCCAAGGCAAAAATACAGAGACTGCGACTCTTTTCGTTTTCGACCAATGAAAAATTTCTGCATCACAATTTTCCTCCAAATTTTGAAGTTCTCTCTTTTTTACAGCCAATTCACTACTCTTTGCTTTCCAATTCATAATTTGCGTTTTGTTGGGGGAAAACAGCGCTAGCCACCCAATAGTGCAAGGCCCTCCGAGGAGGCGAGAGGGGATGCCTGCCCAGGCCCGGTCTCCACAAATTAAAAACACTCCTTTTGGGGTAATTCAGGGTTTTTCAAGGGGAGCCGAGGAGATTTTGGCAGTATTTTTACACCAGGTTGCACTTTGGTATTCTGGGATGGATTGGATGACGTTAAGATAACGTGGGAAAGGTTTATCAAAATAAGGAAAACAAAAAGGCGGAGTGGAACAGACATGGGGAGCGGGAGCATCCAACGTGGGACGCAGGGTCGTAGTCAGAGGAAGAGGAGGGTTATAGGTAAACTGGACACAAAAAGGGGCAAAGGATGAAC
>VXBI01005973.1:19287-46002 GCA_013397375.1 Toxostoma redivivum | reverse complement strand
GGGGGGGGAGGAATTGTGTTTTGATAGCTGATCTGATATGCAAATGAAAAAAATTTGACATATGAAACAAGGTTCACCACCCTCATTTGACTTCTTTCTCACAGTGCTAAAGCATTATTTTTTCCTTCCTCAGGAATTTATGTTCAAGGGGTCCTTCTTGCATAATTTCTTGACTGAGTTATCAAGAAAGTGTTGAAGGAGGGAAAAGGATGGTTTCTGTTCTGTTTTGTTTCTTTCTAGGTACACAGAACATAACTGATCTGTCACTAGCAGCTTGCATGTAAGAAACACCTTCCATGCAGTCTGAAATGTTACTGAGGACTTCAAATACCTACAATTTGTTAAAGAGGAGTTGATTACATAACAATGAAAGACCCTAATAGGATCTGTATCAATAAAATATTAAGCTAACCACTGAATTATAAAAGGAGAGAGGGAATAAACAAGAAGCCACTGTGATTGAATGGAGTATGGACCTTACAGAAAGTCTACTCAGGACTGTAACTACTGTTCTGGTCTTGGTTTTGCCTCCAGGAGTATGTCTGGATAGCAAGAGACAAGTGGGGCACCAGCTATGTACGTGCGTGTTCAGGTACATTTCCTCTACATCAAGAGCTGTGGATGTATATATTGATGCTAAAAGCTTGCATGGGTTCAGAAAGCCACTGAAGAAGTTAAAGTTGAAAAAACTATATAGTTCCTATATGAAAACACATCACCTCAGTTGCAGAAGTTTCTTCAGCCACAAACAACTGAAGATTTGCACATTTTCACAAAAGTTTCCTAGATGTGTGCCACAAAGAATTGCTATAGTGAGAGGGTGCCTGGCTAGACAGATCCTCCATCTGTGGAAGCACAACCATTCACCTTTTCTCCCAAATAATTTATTCCTTACTAATTCCTTATACTAATTTACTCAAATATCTCAAACATGAACAAATTCCAAAGTCCATGTGGAAACTCATGGTAGTTTAAAACACACATTTAAAATCCACTTAGGTGTGAAACAAATGGAATAATTGTTTCTTCATGTTCTACACTGGCTTTATATACAATTCTAAATCCATTTCAAAACAATATTTTCTGAACTATTTATCACATATTTTTGTAACTGCTTCTCTCCATGACTTATCCTATCTTATGTCAGAATACAGTCTCTAGGGCAAAGCTTTTGTAATCAAGCTACTGACACCTCAGAGCCCTGATTTGTAAGATTGCTTAGTATTTAAGTTTCAGCCTTGCTACTTCAGCTGAAAACAAGTTTCTCCCAGGCATGATACTTCATTACCTCTTTACTGGAGACAAACATCAAATATTATTTTCATTAAAAATACTTAAATAGTCTGGAAATGTAGTGAGTGTATGTTTCTTATCTGCAAGAAAAATTTTTGCAATTACATCTACATAATTTAGACTACAGCAGTACCTACAACACACTAGGGGTATTAAACAATCATAAAACTAACCAGCTCTTGTCCCTTAAGAAAGGATGAAAAGGGAGAGAATAAGGCTGCATCTAGAAATTATGCCACTTGGCATAAGCATTATCTAACCAATTTATGCAACTTTGTTTGCTTTCTTGAATGGAAGCATCACACATTTTTAAAGAGCTTTATTCCTTGCTTGGCTTGGCTTGCTTTGAGAGATATTTAGCTACTGTTATTTCTCAGAGCATTTATCAGTCTCATTATGTGTTATTTTAAGGAGGGGGGTACCTAGATGCTTTATTTCCATTCTCATGGAATTTTCTTCTATAAGGTGAAATTTGTGGCAACAAAGGAGAATATGGGATAGAGACAGTCTCACTAATACAAGAATGGGCTGAAACAGAATTTGTAGCAGGCGTCACCAGCAACAATGAAAAAATGCACAGCACATATATGTTGGGTAAATGGCAAAACAAAAGAATAAAGGAGAGCAATGGAAGCATTCTGGCTACTTTAAAAGGTAGTTTCCATCAAAGCTGAATCGACACCAGGCTCAATGGAACAAGGTGAAACAACAAAAATATGCCACAAAGTGCCTCCATCCCAAAACAATTTGGGTGAAAATAAGACATATTTTTGGTACAGAAAATCAGAGAATATAACCTATTCTTAAAATGTAGGTGATTTCCTTTCAAACTACTGTGGCTCTTTTACTAAAAATAAAGAAGAGGAAGGGTTTTTAAAAAATATCTTTCAACATAAGAAAAATAGATGCAAAGTAAAACTTGTGTCGCTTGAATATACAATACAACTTTAAAAATTAAGGTAAATGTTCTTCTCACAAACATCTGCTTTTGTAATTAATATTCATTGTCATATACACAAGAAAGAGTTTAATTTGCTAAATCTGTAATTTCTAAACTGTAAGAGATGTTTTGCAGGAGTTTTTTAAGGGAATCAATAAACAAAACTAAACAGAGAGGCCCTTCTGTTTCTCCCAAATACTCCTCTGAAGACTTGCCAGCTGCCAAACATTTTGACTAGCAGTGTATATATACAGTGATGTGGGATGTATGTAACTAGTAAGCAGTTTAATGACTAAGACTTCTTTAAAGAAGAGAAGGACAATAAAAAACAGCAATAAAGCAATTCTGAGAGCAGTAACTAGTGAAGCATGGATTCAAGCCTTTAAATGGATTCACTTTCTCACAAAATTACCCTGGAACTGAAGTAACAGTCTGCTTTGCACTATAAAGATAACCATTGGAAATAGATGCTCACAACTGTGGGGAAAGCTTTATTTGGGATTTGTACCTCACTAGACAGCACAAAACCAAAAAAAGGCAAAAGTGTTGATTTAAGAACAAACTCTGACAAATCTCCTTCCCAGGATCATAAATATCTCTTGCCTGCATGCATTCATTGCCAAGAAAAATCCACAGTAGTTACTGAACTCAGGGGCAATATTACTAGTATTACTAGCATTAATAGATTTGTTGTAACTTTAAGCATCAGGGATCACTTCTCTGAGAAATTTAGTTTAGACTGATCAATGGGCTTGAAAGTTATTTTTAGGAAAATAAATTAAATGGAAACAAGTACTGTAATACTGTGTAAGGCCAGCTCTTTAACAAAGCAAGCTTAATCTCCCCCAGTTGTTCACAATAAAAAAAAATCCATTACTGTCTATGCAGTGGAATGAAAACCTTTTAAAAAACGCTATAAAGACACCTTTATATTTTATTTTTTGGATAGTGGGCAAAACACTATAAGAGTTTCCAAAGACCACCTAAGTACAGTATAGGCAACATCCTATCTTTTCTACTATGTGGACATGTGGACCAAGCAACTTCCTCCTGTGACTTCTATTGCTTGCACATGCTATCTTAGCAGCTTTTGATCACAATCCTGCCTCACATTAATGGTTTAGAATAGAGGTACTCTTTTCTCTGCAAATAGGCCAGAAATTAGTCTTCATTTAAAGATATCCCTTGCTGGTTTTTTTTTGTCAAATCTTAGATAGGGATTATGTGTGTCAATTAAAAGTGGTAGATAGTTCATAAACTTTTTGCTTTTTTTTCCCCCAAAGAAACAATGTACAGCTACTTATTTTATTCAAACAGACCAGGCCTTGTTTCAATTACACTACAGAAAAGTGAATTTTATTTTTCTTCCTAATAGAGCATATTTTTTTATCTCCCTTGTGACCACTCAGGTTGCTGCATTCTTCTTTTAACCACAACTAAGCTACACCCCACAGTCCCGTTGACATGCCTGGCAAATTGTTCTAGACAAGCTCTTCCGAGGGGGCTTCCTGGAATTTCTCCAAAGATTCATCCAGGACTGTATTTGGTGCTGTTATTAAGCAGTTTTCCCTCCAGCATTTCTCTTCAGTTTGCATTTTCTTAGTTCAAATAATAAAGAGCTACCTATAAGTCTCCTTACAAGGGAAAAAAAAATCACTCTTGCTGACTACTTGAGTTAGCCAGTACTTCACAAACACACTCATCATTTACATAAACTGTCATTAGTTTCTATTTATTCTACAATTTCCATTCTGCCGAGATGATATAAGTGTGTTTAAGTTTGTGATACATATTATAAAACCTTGATTACAGTATCAGAACTGTAATTTTAAGTATATATCCAAATAATCTTAATTCTCAATGTAAGTTTAACAATGAGTTTTGGCATTTGTATAACAAGGAGTGATATGGAAAAATCTTCATGACAATAACTTTAGAAAATACAACAGTAATTAATTAATTAATTTCTACAAGACAGATAGCAATCTTAAGGAAAAAAGCTCTCTTTCAGCACAACAGTCCAATAGGGTAATTATTTCTGAACTGTTTTTCTCTGTATACCTCAGAGCACAACAAATTCTGAATAAATAAATTTTAGCAGTAAGTTACAGAAGACCAAAAGTTCTTGAGATCACACACAAAATCAAACATATTAAATGTTTTATGTTAATGAGGTTTACAAATGTAAACACATCTTGGATATCTATATTTGTTTGATAAATAGCTATCCAAAATTTAATACATCTGTATATATATAAAACTCATATACCCACAGAGCAAGAAATAGCCAACCAACAGTTAGGATTTGACTGATTAGGAACCAGTCATAAAAAAAAAAAAAAAAAAAGAGAGAGAGAGAGAAATCAAGTGCAATGAACTAGGATTACATAAATACAATTAGATATCATGAATCAATTCAGTATTTCTTTATCATGTACTCACAATAACTTTGACCAACCATTAGAGTCTTTAAAGATCTAGTCTAATATTTCTGGCTCCCAACACCCAGGTCTCCTTTTTCCTGAAAACAGTTAAAAAACACTTGCCAAATAGTCCTTATGTACCTACAGTACTTTTCAAATCCAACATTGGCATGCCCCAGCTTTTTTTTCTGTTTTCCACCTGTACTTTGGCTCCTAGTTTCTTTTGAATTGATGAATTTCTCTGAAGCTGCAATAGAAAACTCCCATGCTCTTTGATTTCTCCTCAAGGGCCCCTGCAGTAAGCTGATCTAGCACACATCTGTCTGATATGTAAACCATGCCAAGCTCTGTTTGAAAGCCTTATCTAAAGCTACACAATATTTTTAAAGTGAGTACAGACCAAAAGAAAAAAAAAAGCTTCAATTTATTTTATAATGCAGGATATTTCAATATGTTATCAAATTAAAGCATCTTCAAAATAAGGAGAAAAAACCTTTTAAGCTTCTGCTACTCCTTAAGCTAAAGGCTGCTACCATCCTAAAGCAATCAACTCTATATAACCTAGCATGAAATACATGCATAAAAAGTTTGAAGGTGAAATGTGGTCAGTAATAACTCCCATTCCAGTTTCTTGCTCCTGATTAATACCTAAATGGCTTCATGAATATAAGAGTGAAACTAAGGTGGTTTCTCTTTGTTAAATGGAACAGAATCCCTTCTATATGCTCCCTCATTGCATTTAAAGCAAGTAACTGTTGTAACTCAGAAGGATGTTTCATTTCCAAGTGCATCCCCCTTCTCTCCCTACCAAACAGAAAAGGTATGTCCTTATGGTAGACAGACAATAATAAAAGGAGGACAGGATAGGGCTGACATATGACTGAAAGTATGCTGGGAAGGACTGAATTTTACACATTGAATTTTCTAAGTGTGGATACTGTCCAATAGCTGGCAGAACTTAGGTGTTTTTATTCAGTAGAAGCATTCAAAAGTTTATTTTGAATACATTTGTGTTTCTTCCTCTGCTTCTGGAAGTAGTGTGACTCTCTCAGAAGCCCAGTGCTATTATCAAAATAATATTATGGATCTAATTAGGAGGCATATTTATAGCAGCTTTTGGAAGAAAAAAAAGCATGAAGTAGGGCTGCTGTTACTGTGCTTCCAGATAGTCTTTATAAGCAGTGACAAGCCAAAACCACACCTCCAGATGTATGGAAAGATCTGACCTCAGACTTGCTACATTTGTATTTTAGGCTGCAAGCTGTAAGGATACAAAAAGAGGATGCTATCCCAACTGTGAACACAGGAGCTGGTAGAAAACTAGTTTTACATTTATGGCTGATCAGAGCCATATAAAAGAAAAAAAGTCACTGACTTCCAATGAAGCAGAGGCACAGAGGTGCACATGGCCCATAAGGAGGCTGGTAACCTTAGGGGAGCATTATTTTACTTTCCTCCAGTGTAATTTTTGGGGGGGGGGGGAAATTACTGCTTTGACCAAGCAACCTTTTTGTTTTCTTTTTAAAAGAAAAAAGAAAAACTAAAAACAACCCAAAACCCCACTTCCAGGGATACGAAGCTGCCAAAATTTAGAATTAAAATGCAAACAGCAGAGACCTAATCTAATATACAGGCATTAAAGCCTCAGGGTTCTTCCCAGAACCCATATTTTCCATTCTAATATCCTGTACCCCCATTTTTTTGGAGTTTGTTTGAGAGGAAGCTGCTCTGATTGCCTTCTGTAACTCCTCTGGCACATAATAAACAGAGCAATCTGGAATTAATTTAAGCAGTTTAGCACATCAGGATACAGCTGGGAAAGGTTTTGGGAGAAAGGCTGGGGGGGAAGAACAGGGCTGCAAACAGTCCAACCTGGTCTGTACACAGGAAGGTGGTGCAGATGGGCACCTTCCAGCAGCACTGCCTGCAGACAGGGAAAATTGCCCCTTGGTGAAACTCTCCAATCAGCCCAGGAACAGCGGAAACCTCAGTGCAAGAAATTTAGTAGTACATGCCTAAAAGCAGGAATGGTAGGGTCACTGCTTCATGTAAGGAGTATTACAGCTGATCCTTGGTCATCCAGTAGTAACCCAACCCCTCCCATGAGTCCACCACTTTTACATTTCACCCTCTATAAGCCAGATGTCTTTTTTTCTTCTTAAGTTTAGACACATGCATTGCTTTTACACTGTGAAAATGATGACTTGATTCCGGCCATTGGACAGATTTACATCTGTTTTTTACATCACTTTTGTTTGAGTTCTTAATCTCTTGGGGCCCTAGCCATACCCAGAATATATTGACTGAGTTCATTACCAGAAAAAAACACAAAAAAAAAAAAAAGAAGAAGAAACAAAAGTCTTCAGTTATTACTTACCACAGGGGACATTTTAAAAAAGTGCAGCATGTACCTCAGGAAGAAGCATGTGTCCATAAGCTAATTCTCACACCAAGCACATAAAACCACAAAAACTGAAACTCTTTACTCCAAAGAGTGAAGAAAATAACATTATTTATAACACTGGTCCTACAGAGGGGATGAAAAAGGCTAATGTGATCAGTTGTATTTGTTTTGCTTCCTGTAGGCTGTATCATTCTCTGAGAGATTACAATGAAAAAAAACAGGTAAATTAATTGAACAAGGTGGAAATGCAACTCCAGCATTGTCTAAGGCTCTCCCAACAGCAACCTCAGCTTTTGCTAAATATAACCAAGAATGTAGGGGAGGAAAGGGGTTATTTTATAAGTTAATATGGTGACAGAGAAAAACAAGTAATGGAGAGTAATGAAAGTTCACATAAATAATATCTGTTTCCTCTAATGATCTAAGCAGTGTTTTTAACCAGTTTTCATAAATATGTTCTTCAGCAGGGAAATGGCAGGCAACCTATTTGCTGAATGAATGTTTCAGAATACTTTTGCTTGTTATTCCTTTCTTTAATATCTTTGCTTGGTTACAAGTAGCAATGGCTGAATAATATACTGCTGAATCTAAAAAAAAGGATGTTAAGCTGGACAAAACTGAACCTATGTTCTCCAAAAACCAGAAAAAAAACTAGTGTTTATATTTGTGCCTAATACTCTCCTCCATTTTGTCACATCAATGTTACATTCAAGAGAATGACAAGAAGCAACACTTAAATTCAAAATTTTTAACTTATTAATGATTTTTTTATTCCAACTTTGTGATTTTTTTCTCCCAGCTACATGCCAAAACATGCCCTCTTTAATTACTCCCATGTTTGAATCTCTGCAATCTGCCTGCACCATGCTAGTTCAGTAAGGTCACCAGCAATTTCCTCTTGGCAAGATCCAATCTTTCTCCAATATCATCATCCTTGAACTTTCTGCCACTTTTGATCATATTTCCTGAATCTTGAAGTTGTGAAATCTCTCCTCTTGGCAACATCTAGTTGTGCAGACCAGATTCAGTGCTCAAACAAACACTATAACTCTCAGAGATTTTTAAGGGAAGTTGTTCATATGCACAACAGAAACAACTGTACACTTCAAAGGAATAGTCAAATTGCATATTTTGCTCTTTGTGGGCATTATAGTTTTAATGGGTTTGTGTCTAATGATCATTTCCTAGAACATTTACCCTGGAAACTCCATATCCTTTACAGGGTAATTTTTTTCCTTTTTAATTCCCGAAAGTGGGAAAGAAGCAGAAAAATCCAAAATGCACTAACAAATTCCTCTGCTCAATGACAGTTCTTTGTTATGAACAGAGCCCTAGCCCTGGATGGTCAAATGATTCACAGTACACCCATTCTTCAAAGATAGGCCAATCCTACCATTTTCAGAAGATACCTTACTTTCTTTTCTCTGCAAGTTTCTTATCTAATGTAGTGATATTAAAGCCAAAAAGCACATCTTATTTTTCATTCAACCTATGCTTGCCAAATTAATTTCTCCATTATTGCTCGACATCCCTGATGCCAGAATTTAGGAATAGTCAAATTGCATATTCCCCAGCAGTCAGAATTTATCATCTCATTTATATCATTGACCAAACCACCACATGATCTTTCCTCAGCCTGCTTAGTGCAACCCTGAATTAAGAAGTATTAAGTCATAGGGTAGGTCACTGCAAGCAAAGGGTGACTACAGGCAATGGTGGCATCTCAAGTGGTGAGCTCCCTTAATCTCCACATTTACAGCTGCAGTTTTATCTTCCTCACAAAGGACTTCTGCCCTCATGAGTAACCACTACCTGAACTAGTGAGTTCAGAAGTCACATTTTCCCTCTGCTCCCACTTTAGCAGGGGAGTTTTACTAAATCCTACTTCAGATTTCTCTTGGGATTATGAAATAAGTGACCCATTAAATTAGGCAAGGTCTTCAGGTCCATGTTTTCCCAAAGCCTATCTCCTCATTTGCCTTCGGCTGCAGAAAGGCTCTGACCAAACTAATTTAAAGAATAGAGGTAATTAAAACCTCTCAGATCACACAAGAAGTCAACAACCCCTAAAAAAGCTGGTATGATGGTAAGTATGCTTACTCTTCACACAGTTTTGTCAAAATTATCTCGATTAATAAATCAAAACCACTGCAGCTATTTAAAATGTTCAAACTACCCAAGGTCACTTGGAGAGAATTACAGGAAGCCACATGCAGGCCCTGAGCAGCTGAGAGACCTCAGGGGCAATCGTCTGTGAAAAGAGGCACCTGGGCAGAAAAGGCCCCTAACCTTAGCCCCACACATCAGCATCACTGTCTACACAGCTATTCTTCCACCTGAGGCATGCATTTTTCCTTTAGTTTTTGTTGTTGTTCTTGTGGCTGTTTTTGTCATAGTATTCTTTCTGGTAACTTTGACTTTCTAATGAACTGTAACAGATAGTCAGCAATAGTTTCTCTCTCCTAGTCAAAGCAAACCATTTGTGGCCAGTGAAATCTAACTATTAAATTGTTTTAAACAAAGTCTTTGCTTCTTCAATCCTCTGAAATCACTGGAACGCAGCTTGATGGCAGCAAAATGTGTGATACATTAGAGTATATGCACTGCAATCAGAGCTGCAATTATGTACAACATCAGAGAGAAAAGTAATGCATCTTTTGTTTTTTATCCCCCATGAGTAAAAGAATAGTGTTGAAAAGATTTGGACTTAAACAAAAAAAAAGTAACAAAACATGCAGAGGATGTCTTTCTTTATATCCACTTGTTACAGATGCTTATTTGATTGTAAATGCGTTACAATGCTTCAGTTCAAATAGAAAATAGACTTAAAGCAGACTTAAAGAGATATAACTATTAAAACTCTCGTTAAGTTCTGCATACCAGATGTCAGCATATGCTACTTCATTGTTGATTTGATAAAGTATACGCTTGCAAGTTATCAGAAGCAGTACAATACTTCAATACATCCAGTTCTCTGCAGTGATCAGTAACCATCTTTTGCATAGACTAAACATGGAGACCATCTACAAGAAGTCAGTAATGAAAAATCTGCACAATATTTGCTGCATTATTTGCTTTTATGTGTTGTAGGTTAAAGCATTTTACTCTAAAATATAAGTGAAATGACTACTGCAGACTTCTGATTCTTCCCAACCAGTTCAATCTACTCTGGAATCTTAATACAGACTTCAGGGTCTGCTCACTCGAATGTACACAAAGCTCTGGCTGTATTTTAACTTGAGGAAACATAATTGGAGGTCAAATGTAAGAGCAAGCACAGGCAGCATTCCACATGGCACCAGTGCTCAAAGTTCAGATAAAAGTGGGGGTGTTTCTTCCTGCTTAAAGAGAAATGTAAAGACAGATGTTGTATTGTAAGAGGCAGATACTCCAGCCATAGGAGGTGTGTGAAGGTGTCTAGAAACACTGAGATTTCAAAAGGGCATAGAGATATAGAGAAAGCAAAGGAATTATTAAGACCAAGCTGTAAGGAACTGAAAAAAACAAACAAGGAACCTTCCAAAAGGAGGGGAAATTAGCTTATTAGTTTCAGTGTTAGGACAAAGAGAGGGGAAAAAACTGCAGTGAACACAGCATTAAGAGCTCTCCAAGCCATTTTCACATAGCATATTAAATGATCTGATACACTTTACTGTGTAAAACTGGTCAAATCTTAGCATCCACTGCCTAATAACTAACATGCTCACGGATATCACTGTTTCTTCTGGTGTTTTTATCTCAAAAATCTGTAAAATGTATGGCTTCTTTGCATTTAGCATATCTATATTCTGATCATCTAAGTAAATTCTGCTGGTTTTACTCTCCCATTAATTAAGGCAGAGAGGGAAAATCTTACTCTTTTAATGCACACTAAAGCGATATTGCCCACAGATTTTAATCCATTATATTCTATGTATAAGAATAACATGAAATAATGAAAAGTGAAAGAAAGAACAGTTGTGCAGAGCTTTTACTTGGAAGTTCTAAGATTCTTCTGTAGAGTTCAGCCTAGCAGCATACTTTAGTTCTGGAATATTCATAAATATATGAAAAAGATGTACTAACCAACCCATAGTTTATATGGACATACATGAAAAAGAAGAAAAAACAGATCCAGAACATCTCAGCAGGGATTCAAATAACCTTTTTTCAGATACTATTCATTTGACTAAGGCCATCTTACAACACCTACAACTTCTTCCAAATTCTTAACCCAGACCAGACAACATTGCATGTTTCTTTCCCAAGTGAATCAATGATTGATTTTCCCTGTTTTTCTATAGGGCTGTCACTGATTGACAAACTAAGTCCCTTGGAGAAGCAATATTTCTAAATAAATATTAAAGCTTTGTGTCAGACAGTTCTGGGTTGTTTCAAACAATATTTATCAGTTACAAAGGAAACCAAAAAATGTACGTATGTAAAATATCAAACTTTGCTTTAGTTCTATTAAGCAATTTTTGAAAAAAAATGCTGAAATAAAAAATTGCAAAAAACTAAGAAATTACATTCTGATAATTTAAAATGGCCTTCTATAATATAATGTACTGGCAGAATTCTCAGTCCTGAGAAATATGGGCCAGGCAAAGAATGAAGACAGGATCCTGAATTTTACGGAAGCAAACTTCCAGCTCTTCAAGAAGCTAGTCAATAAGACACCCTTAAAAAGTGCCCTTGAGGACAAGGGAGCAGAACAGAGATGCCAGATCTTTAAGGACATAGAGAGCAAAAACTCCTGAACCCCAGGCATAAGAAACCAGGGAAGCAAGGCAATGGCAGAGTCAACCTACTGGTAAAACTGAGGTGCAAGAAGAAAATGCACAGGCAGTGCATTCCACACTGTGGAAGTATGAATAGGTATTCTGGGAAGAGTGTAAAGATGCAGTCCAAAGCATGTATCAAGGTACAGCCAGAGCTGTGCACCCCTTGGTAATGGATGCAAAGATTAACAAGGGCCAGGATAGGAAAGTTAGGGGAAGTATACCCCCACAATGGAGATGACTGACAGAAATAATGAGGAGAAGGCTGAGGTATTCAACGACTTTTTTGCNCCATGTGAATCTCATGAGGTTTAACAAGACCAAGCGCAGGGTGCTGCACCAGATTGGAGCAACCAACACAGGATGGGGATGGACAGATCAGAGCAGCCCTGCCCAGAAGGACTTGGGGGTGCTGGTGGCTGAGAGCCTGGACATGACCCAGCCATGGGCACTCCCAGCCCAGAGAGCCAAACGTGTGCTGGGCTGCATCCAGAGCAGTGTGGGCAGCAGGGCCAGGGAGGGGATTCTGCCCCTCTGCTCTGCTCTGTGAGACCCCACCTGCAGGGCTGCATCAGCTCTGAGCTCCCAGCACAGGAACAACATGGACCTGCTGGAGGGAGTCCAGAGGAGAGGGATCAGAGGGATGGAGCACCTCTCCTATGAGGACAGACCTAAAGAGTTGAGATTGTTCACCCTAGAGAAGAGAAGGCTCCACGGAGATCATTATAGTACCTTCCAGTACTTTATGGAGGTTTGTAAGAAAGATGGGGACAGACATTTAGCTGATGCTGTGACAGGCCAAGGGGTGATGATTTTAAAACTAAAAGAGGGTAGATTTAGATTGGATATAAGGAAAATATTTTTTATTATGAGGTTGGTGAAACACTGGGACAGGTTGCCCAGAGAGGGGGTGGTTGTCGCATCTGTGGAAACATTCAAGACTAGACTGGAGATGAGTTTCTGAGTGACCTGATCTAGTTGAAGATGCCTCTGCTCCCTGCATTCTCAAAGTCTGATTAGAAGAGATTCTCTTTTTTCCCACAGGAAGGGAAAGACATTTCATGATTTGGATACCTAAGATGGTCAATCAGGGAAATGGACAGAAACTCTACATCCCAGTAAAATAAGCAAGACCAAATTCCTTAATTCCAAAAAACTAATTTCCTCCTTTCCTCTCCTCACACTTCTGATACATTTCCACTGTGCAACATGTGAGCTCAGGATGATCAAATTTAAGAAAAAACTCAAACTCTCACAAGTTCGGGACTTCCCCCCCTTTCTTGTTGTGCTAAAGCATTAAGAAATTTTACAAGCTGTAAACAGCAACCAAAAAACACACTTCTAGTCCTCAATCCTACAGCATCTAAAGCAATTCTATCCCTGTACCACTGTCAGCCAGGCAGAAAAATTCCCTTAACAGAGGATGAATTACAATGGATAATGTATTGAGAACAGGTTTTTCAAACATCTTTGTCTCGCCGTTCCAAAAAAGTATGAGCCACTAAACTGGACAACAGAAGAGGTTGCTTCTTTCTCTCCTCCATGTAATTCTGGCTTTGTTTTCCAATACTGAGATTTTAATTTTTCTCTCTGATATTGTAATACTGCACTTTAAAAATCAAATTCAACTCATCCTTGAATACCAGCAACCATGTAGGTTCCCTTAATTAGCAACTAAGCAATAAGGAGTGTAACAAATACAGAAAAGGAGGGCAGAAATAAGATGGTATACACAATTTGTCCACAGTTTAGTTCTGTAGTCATTTCCTACATGTTATGTATCTCATGCTCCTTTGAAGGGCTGAGGCTTTAGGAGCAATCATGTTCTTAAACTTAATCAGAACCAAATGGAGTCAGTGTGAGGGTCCATCTAACTGAAGCAGAACTAGAAAGTATATTTAAAGTTAACTGTGAAATTATTTCATATGTAACTCACAGAGTTTAAAACGCCATTTTAACAATGTTAGTGTCTTGATACTGTTGAAAACAGAGCATGTCAATGAAATGACTCATGCTACCTTCAACATTTCTACAAATCAGATTTCTGAAGTTTGCAACTAAAAATAAACAAAAGGTGTAACATGCAAACAACCTCACACAAGTGAAAAAGACAGAAAGTAGGACAAAAGCTCTATTTCTATGCCTTTTCTCTTGCTGCCCATTTCTGATGGGGAGACACAGAAGAGCCAAACCCCCACAGTTTCATTTCCTTAATGGAAATGGTGTTGACATCTCTATTCCATAATGTAAATCTGGAGTTTGTGCAATTTTGTTTTAAACTACATTGAAATTACAGAGGCAGCAGAGAGTTCACATTAGTAAAGAGCAAAGAATGGGAACTACATGCAAGAGCAACTCAACAATTTAAAACCCACACATGTATTTAGCAGACATGATACCACCACAATAATGTGTATTATGTTGTTTGGAAATGAAGTGATGTATATAAGCAGGAGACAAGTCTACTTGTCTACAAATAGGTCATGCCTAATAATCGTACAAAATTTTGAATGAAAACTACAATCAGTTGCCAACATCAACAAAACAAGCAGGAAGCTAGTGCTTGGTTTGGTTGGGCTTTTTAAAATCTTTTTGTCTGAATTTTGCATATGTGAAAGGGAATTAAATAGCATTTACTAGTGCCAGACACAATATGAGCAAATGTTAGACAGCATCAATGCACAGCTCTGTATATGCATCTCATTTTTGACCTCCAACATTCTTGCTGAAAGTCTAGGTCACAGAACAGGACTTCAGAGCCCTCTGTCTGTGTGATTTAAGCTCATTGTTGTGAGTCACAGTTAAACAGAGAGCACTGTCAATTATACTGGTAAAGAATCACATTTGGGGAAAATTTCTCCTCTCTGATCTTCACAGCATAAATAATGCTTACTCTGTAGATGTTCCAAGTGCAGAACTGTCATTGAAGTTTCACTAAAAAAAAAAAAAACAGTTCAGACTACACAGCAAAGACCTGCACTGTGGATAGGAGATTTGCAGCATAAATTGGAGAATAACTTTGCCCTTAATTTGAACTTATGTTCTTCCCTGCTTCCTACATTGCCTCTGAAAGATCCATGTGCAGCAGCCTTTTTCAGTCATGCTGCAAGTATGACAGAAGAGCAATCACACACTCCCTTTGATGACTCATACAAAACACAAACTTCCAACAAAATTAACCAAAATCATTCCATAAGACCAGCTGATGAAAAAACATCAGCTGTACTTCAGGCTGACGTTCACTCACAGTAGGAAGAATAACCTTGAAAGTTCAATGTTCAATGGCAGAAATGCCACTTTATTTTCAGAGTGCTGACACATTACTGTATTTCCGGTACTTGATACGTATTTATTTGTATATGTGTGATGGAAGCATTATTGGAAGCCTTTCAATTAGAGGCAAAATAGAAAACTACACCTTCTAATATAAAATTCTGCTAATGTAATTCTTGTTGTGCTTTAAATACAACCATAGGGGTTTTATTTTCCATCATGGGAATATAATACCTTTCCTGCATCAGAGCACCATTTGTTGAACAATTTTACAGAGCATTTAAAAAGTAACTTTTATCGAGCTGTGCTCATATAAATCAACCTCTATGGTTTTTTGCAGCTCATCAAAACTGTCTCTTTATTGTCCTGTCTTTTCCAAAACTGGGGAAAAAAACTCGTCTCACGGGAAAAGAAACTGATGTACACAAGCTTCCACTAGTTACAGACGTAGCCCTACAAAACCTGCATGAACAATGCCCTTTTCCATCCCATTGGAATATTTTCTTTTTTTGCTTCTTAGTACAGCTTTCATGATAGCAGCAATTCTAGCACAGACAGTTTCAGTTGAATGCTTTCATTGTGAGCAGTTTCAGTAATTAAACAGGTCTCCGTAGTTACAGACCCTGCTGTGTCAAGGTCTACACCAGCATGCACCATCATTAGACACGACAGAAACATAGAAGGAAATTTTAACCCAAAACTAAGAGGAATAACCTAACAAACTGTTCATATGTCTGCAGTGAGCAAGTTAGACAAGACACTGTCAAGAAATCTGTGATTTGTCCCACTGACAGAAGTGAACTTGACCACCTTTTAGCTGTAGAAGATTCTGACACAAAGAATAAAGGCTTCTCAAACACTATTTTGGAGAACAAAACTAGTATAGTTTGACAATAATCATAGTTTAAGGCAACCTTTTGAGAGCCATGGGAAATTATTAAACATTATTGTTAATACACAAAATGAGCTGTTTTCAGTATTCATCTTGTTTTGAGAAAAAATTACTAGCATAGCTATTAACATGCTTAGCTTTACACAAAACTCTCCCATTTGCAAAATTCTGGGCAAAATTCACTTCCAAGTTTTCCTTGCAAATGAACTTCAAGCATTGGCACTCACTAAAAACAGGAAGAAAAATTCAAGATTCAACTTATGACGGACTCTTTAACTGTGAAGACAAAAAAGAAGCTAATATATCTGACTTGAGCTCACTCCCNCTCACTCCCTGTTCAGGAACTTGGCTTCGGAGTGTTAAGTTTTGCATGGAAAAAGTCGGGTGGGTGGGGAGGGATTACTGCTAAATGGAACAGAAGATAAACAAATACTTCCTACAAAACATTTCATAGGATTTTAAAAGGGGAGGAGGGAATCAATATATGGTCTATCAACATCTCTCAGTATAGATTTTAAATCCATTCCCACCACAACATTTCTGCCTTTGGTAGCATATTCTTAAAAATGTAGTCTCATTTTTATTATCTGCACCATATGACAGTGAATGTATTTTTTAATTTCTAAATTATCACTCACACTTTAATATGGAAAAAACCTGAAAACAATAATAGAAGCCAGCACTGGAGTACAAAACACCAATCACATGCACCTTTCACTGTGACTGACAGGTAACAATTCTAACCAATGCAAGCACAGTGATCTGTCAGAACCTTTGCCTGTATAAAAAAATATTAAATAAACAAGAAACATGAAAATAATATTTGGGAATAAATGAACTCAAATAACTAGCGTGATTGAAGGTGCTTGCAGCTAAGGCACCTGCGCTTATTTCCACTAAGGAAGCAGGAGATGCTCAGGCAACTGATACCCAGGCATCTTCCTCACTGGCAGCACACCAAACCTCTCAGAAACCTCTGAAAGACCAATTAAAACAAGTCTTCAGGTCTGCAATGAAAACAGCTGGGAGTACAACCTTCAGAACTAGGACCTCAGACACCACAGAGAATAACTGCTCTAGTCAGTTGGCTTGGCCAATCTGCAATTAGAAGGTTCTCTGAAGTTCCTTATAAGCAAAAGTGAAGGAGCAGGAGTTCATTTTTGAACAAAGACATCAAGAAGATTAAAAAAGAATGCCCTTAAGGAATCAGTGAAAGTCAGATTCATAGTCTCAAAGAAGGCACTGGAAATAGGAAAAAGAAATATGCTGGCTGGAATGAAAGAAAAAAAAAAGGGGGGGGGGAAGGATAATTTGAAATTTTGTGGGGAAAAAGCCCTAGGGGTATGATAGAGACTGTATAAACATCAGTATGTCCAAAACAATCTGTGCTCTTAGTTATCATAATTCTACATTGATAAAAAGACTGTCTTTTGGAGTGAAAACAGTCATCACTGTCACATGCTCCATTATGGAAAGGATTTATGTGGTTTCCTCTTAGCAATGTAAAATAAGGCTTGAAAAGTTCCACTTGAAAAGTGTTTTGCTTTTCGAAGCCCTCTGATGGCAACTACCGGCATTACAGTGCTAATCCACATTTAAAAACGGCAAGAAATACTAGAAGAAAGGAGCGTTGCTCCACAGTGTTTTTTTGTTTTTTTTCTAACTATAACAAAATGCTGAAAGTTATATAAAGCAAAGAACAGTAGCTTTAATACAGTTCTGAAATTAGGGGTCATACTCCTTTGCTTTCATGTTGGCAAGTTTACACCAAAATTTATTGTAATGCCTTGCAAAACTATAATCACATCACATTCACAGCAAATCCCCACTTCTTACGTGAAATCACAGTCCTGTATTTGAGGCAAAATTTGGACTCTAAGTCCATGTTAATAATTCTGAGCTAAATTGGTACTATTTTAATGCTTTTTATGACCTTTATTTTGAATTGAGGCCCTCTTTAGGGACATTGGTAGTTACAGTCTCCTATGACTGCTAAAAGGAAAAAATATGCTCTACCTCTCATTCTCTTTGATTTCAAGTGTACAAAAGGCCATGAGTACCCACCCCTGTTGCATTAATTTTCATCTGTTTTGCTTAAACAAGCAATGATTTAATTTTCATCACTTATCTCGTTAGCACAGACTTACTTGTATCTGCCATGTAGAAAATGCTCCATAAAAGCAAATTCTATTTTATATCAAACCAGTCAAGACTTTTCAAGCTACTACTTGATACACAAATATAACATCACATACCATTGAACCTGCTCACCTTTTTCCTATTCACTTGTAGAAATAGCCTGTCTATCTGTTCAAAAAGACACCAGAGGGTTGATTTAAAGGACATACCGATGGAGTCAGATTTTGCTAATGACCAAATATATTGAAGTTACATTTTTATCCTAGTATCTCCATCAGGCCACTTTAAAGAGGAACTGAAGTTCTACTCATTTCACAAGACTTTCAAAAGTGCAGTATTTCCATTTGTCAACTGGTATGTTTTCATTAGCCATATCAAATAGGAAGAAATATGAAAGAATATGATTTAATAAAAACTTACCACAAGATCAAAGATTACATCATATTATATGGTTTTTAAATATGTACCCACTAAAAAGAGATCTACAGTTTGAGGCCAACACTTAACAGAGAAGTAGTCAGAAGACCATGTTTGTTGCAGTGCTACCTGTTGCAGTGACCTCCTGTCTTTGGGCAAGACTTTTAAAGCATGAAGAGATACAAACATGGAAGTGTGAATTTTGGCCTCAACTATAAAGGAAATAGTAATGAATCTATTAAAACATACCATAAAAGTAGGGCCTTCTTTTTCCTCTACAGACTTTCAACAATACCTTTTCAAACCACACAGATAACAAAACAGAGAGTTCTTTTCTCATAGAATGGTTTGGGTTTGAAAAGACCTTTAAAATTCATCTAGTCCAACCCCCCTACAATGAGTAGACTTCTTTGACTAGATCAGCTTATTTAGTGCCCCATCCAACCTGATCTTGAATGTTTCCAGGGATGGAACATCCACCACCTCTCTGTGCAACCTGCTCCAGTGTTTCACCAACCTCATTATGAAAAATGTCTTCCTTATATCTAGTCTGAATCTGTTCTACTTCAGTTTAAAATCATCATCCCTTGTCCTATGGCAAGAGGTCCTGTCAAAAACTCTGTCCTAATATTTTTTATAAGCCTGCTTTAAGTACTGAAAGGCTGCAGTAAGGTGTCTTCAGAGCCTTCTCTTCTCCTGGCTGAACAACCCCAACTCTCTGTCCTTACAGTGAAGGTGCTCCAGCTCTGTGATAACTTTTGTGGCCCTGTCCTGGACTCCCCCCAGCAGGTCCATGTTGTTCCTGTGCTGGGAGCCCGGAGCTGATGCAGCCCTGCAGGTGGGGTCTCACAGAGCAGAGCAGAGGGGCAGAATCCCCTCCCTGGCCCTGCTGCCCACACTGCTCTGGATGCAGCCCAGCACACGTTTGGCTCTCTGGGCTGGGACTGCCCATGGCTGGGTCGTGTCCAGGCTCTCAGCCACCAGGACTCTCAAATACCTCTGGGCAAGTATGATGATTATATGTCTTTAACATAGCTCATTAAACTTACTGATAAATTTTATTATTCTCTAGATTGTCCCTTGCAGTCTTATTGAAATCCTTAAATTGATCCTTAATCCCACAAAATGGGAAGAATTTTCTCAGAGAGAGCTCTTGATCATAAAGAAAAATGTGTGTCCCCTGCTGTGTCCCACCAAGCAAAAAGAGTGTCTCTCCCTCAGTGATAGAAAAGCACTTGGGGCAGGGAGAGGCACTTCTTCAAGTAGACATATCCCCAAGAGCTAAAGGTAAATCACACTATAATCATATGCTCATATTATAGCTAGCAGTGCAGAACAGGACTCCCAGTTCCAAAGGACCTGGAAGCCATGCAGGGAGATCTGACACAGCACAGCTCTCTGCACAAGATGCTCAGCTGTGGACCCTCCCTTGTTTGCTTTCAATCCTGTTCTAATGTCAGTTCTGAAACAACACCTGCAAAAATACTAAACAAAATATAGAAATAATTAATAATTTGACACTTTTCCCCCCTTTTTTGCTCTTTTAAAAATGTTTTATGGTTATAGCACTTCTTTTTTGAAACTCGATCCTTATTGCACACAACATTTTATGCCTGCAAAGAATAACTGTGTGAAGTAAAGAGAGAGCACTAAAAAAAACCAAATCACTGGCCCCTGTCCTGCCTGATTTAAGTCCAATTTCCATATATTTTAATCATACTAAATTTACCTCCTGGAAGTTTAAACTGTCAATTAACTCAAAATAAGTCCCATTAGATAGAGCAGACACTTGATTCTCCTGATTGTTCAACCGTTTCTGAAAAATACCTGCAACTGATTGCAAAATAATCACTATTAAAAAACAGGGTAGACCGGCACCATTCAGAAAAATCAATGCCTCATAAATGAAAAAACAAATTTTTATTTTTAATTCCCTCATGCCTTCTAATTTTAGCTCAGATATATTTAGTTTTATTCCACAATGTACTGAAAAAGCACTACTTAAATAACTCTACCAAGCCCCATCAGCAATGACTGGATTTTTTCCATATGGAATAAATACTGGTATGGTTTTCCATATGTCTTTGCTTACTTTCAGTTCTAAATATAAAAACATTGCAAACAGAAACAGGCATAGAAGAGTTATCAAATCCTGCTAGAGCCAAAACCTGGACACAAATGTAACATCATAAGGCAAACAGGTTTGGACTCAAAATGAAATTCCAAGATTCTGAGTGCTATAGGAAGCAGTTGCTAAACTAAAAACACATCAGTGCATTTTTATCAAACTTTAGTTGGTTCTTATTTTTTTTGTTTTGCTTGTCTGTTTTTTTAGTTTTTGTTGTATTTTAAGAGATCATAGAAAATTAATTTGCTATTTTGACATCCCTAATATGTAAAGTGTGGGCAAAAGAACAACTGTATACATTGAAAGGCTACTTCCTCCTTCCAATCAAACAAGCAAATATATTCCTGAAACCCAGCCAACTAGCTGTATTTCAAAAAGGTTCTATTTCATTCTTAATTTGGAAACAAAGGAGACTGCTTTGGAATGTATTATTTGCATTACTCTAATAATCTAGAAACTGAATCATGTGCCTGTACATACAAAAACTTAGATTGTACTTTGGCTGACTAGACTGCTCATCATATTTTCAGCTGTTTATTAACAGACCTTTGTTTCATGGGAGTAAGATGCCAGTGAAACACTTCAAGAAAGACAAAAACTACATATCACCTTGAAGTGAGGAAAAGAAACAATTTTGGCTTCAAACTGCTTGCTGTCTGGCTGTTTGTGCTTCATGCAACATATGGCCATTCACAGACAGGACAGACTTCTTCAGAAGAAATACATTTGTAGACAGCTCTTAGTAGGGATTCAATTCTGACAGGCCCTCAATAACTGCAGCATCAAGTAGGATGTTTCTAACTCCACTGCACTCCTCAGATTTTACAAAGGTATTTGTGCACTACCAGGAGCATCCCCCATTTGCACAGACACTACTTCAGAGTTGTTTTTGTCAAGCTTGAGAAAGCCCTAAGAGAAGGGAAAGAAACCCTTGTTTTACTTGAAGTCCTGCTCAACTTTCATTACTCTTCTGCTGTTAGAAAATATCCAGTGGAAAGACAGAGGGGCCAGATGTCTCTGTAGTCAGCTTGTTAGACACTGTAGCAAAGTTATTACTGAAAGAATACTTGAAGGAACTTACCAGTAGAGAAAACAAAAACTGTGTTGTCCCAAAGACCATACGCTTTCAGAGCATCAGTAAGATTTCCTACCGCTTCATCCATAAGAGTCACCATTCCTGCATAATGGCGCCTCTTTACATCTTTTATGGAAGAATATGGTTTCATGTACTCTTCAGGGACCTCGAGAGGTTCATGCACAGACTGAAAGGCGAGATAGAGGAAGAGGGGCTGGGGTGGAAGGGATAGAATGGAAATTAGTTAAACATAAAGTACTAAGTGCAAAAGTTACTGTAGCAAAAGCAGACCTGATTTATCAACAAAGTGTGCTTTGATTTCTACGATTTCCACATTTTCTAATCCCTGCACACAAACTAAGAAAGCTTTGAAAAATTACTTTTGAAAAGCTGCGGAAAAACATCAGGTGTATCTTTTCCTCATAACACAATTGTCAACAATTTCTTTCTATTAAACTTCTTGCCCTAAACTTCCCTTTGCTTTTCAGAAGTGCAAACTACTTCCTAAACCATTTCTAAATAATTATTAATTGTATTATAATAAAAGAAATTGAGAAGGGTAGCAGGCCAGGACCATGCAGACAAAGCTGGTTTTGGCAGCAGCAGATGAGTTTTACCAGTGCTACTTCTCACATTTAGCTCTATGGACCTACTGAATAGCCCTGAATTACAGCTCAAACACAGCTCTCTCTATAAATATTTCACTAACTTTTTAAAAAGCATTCTTTAATCTTAAGTAATCAGAGTAGCAGCTGTTGCCTGTACCTTATCAGTTTTGTGATTGGCTATAAGATCTATAGCTCTTTCTGTGAATAAATTTGTGGAGTACACATTTTTAAATCCAGTTGCAACTTCTTCTCCATCTCGAAAGTCCAGAGCACAACGGGTCACATTCTTTGCTTTGATGAGGACACAGCGGTCATGAGTATAATAATCCTCACTGCCCAGGAGATAGCCTAGAAAGGAAAAGATGTCAAATGAGCAGGCCAACATGGTGTCACATAAACACACACATCAGGAGGAGAAAAAAAGTCAAACATAAATATAAAAACATTAGTGGTTTTGAGCCAAAACACTAATTCAACCCGGGACCACCTACTGTGACACCCCTGACACATCTAAGTAGCTCCACATTTAATAACTCATAGGCTTCTCATTGCTAATGCAAGTTGTTGTTTCAAAAGAAATTAAACATTTTGAAAGCTGTTCAATGGCTTCTTATTTATACTTTGATGTCCATGAGCATTAAACTAATGCACTGAGAGCCAAGGCAGTGATCTAGCCATGAACTAGTCTGATTTTTGGTGGTATGATTTTCTATGTTTGTATTTTGCTGTAAGGCTTCCACCTCTATTGGAAAGTTTGGAATTTTTAAATTAATTTATTCAAAAACACCCAAGTATGACTCATCTTTTATGTCCACTGTAATGTAATTTCTGATCCACTGCTGACACCAGCTGGTGAAGAAAAGACACTATCATTTGGAGATATCCAAAAGAAATTAAGAAAAAATTCTACATATATAGATTTGCTCCTACCTAGGGTTAGCCTGTTAGGCATGGAGAGCTTTTGTGTTTCAGCAGTCAAAATTAAAATTTTTCAAAATCACTTGAATCTCAAAAATTACATTTGAAGTTAGATTTTACATTTCTCCCCCAATATCCTGACAAAATGGATGAATCTGAAAAAAATACAGTCTTATGTTCTGGAAAAAACTTGGGATAAAAATCCAAGACACAAGAAATTTACTTGAACCTTTTTTTCAACAGTTGCAGCTAGTAATTTCTGCAAAAACAAATGTACAGAAAAAAGGAAGTTATCTTAAATACAATATCAATGTCTACTATATTTTAGTAGAAAAAATGGGTAAGTTACACAGTGATACTTCAGAAATATGCATACCCAGGTATGGCTTTACTTATAAATCAACAGTAAATCTGCTGTTGTTACAAGAATGGGGCAGCTTCTCATCCTTTTTTACACAGCATTTATTGCCCATGTTAAACCAAACCATTACCAAAGTAAGTGTCAAATCCTCTGCGGGTTGGAAGGCATTCTTTTCTGTACATCCCCAAATGCCACTTCCCCACCATGTGAGTAACATATCCCGCCTCTTGAAGTAGCTCTGGGAGGAGTTTCTCATCCAGTGGCAGACAGCTGGGCTGGCATGGCCAAATTATCTGGTGTTGTAAACCTGTGTGGATCTAGCAGAGAAAAGAAGTGTGAGATCACTAACAATGCAGCCCACAGGTTAATTTAATTTAATAAGCAGACCCAAAAAGAAGTACAGCTGCATTAGAGACCAGCATTAGTTCTGGGGCCTCTTCATTTTACCAGTGTAGCACTGAAGATGATGAGGAAGCTGAGGTGGAGGGCAGGGGTTGCATGGAGGAAAACAAGAAAATTGCACTGCAAGAGCTAACATCTTCTAGGCATAAATCAAGCACAATTTAAAAAAACAAAACAAACCAACACAAAGCCTTTTATGCTTTTAGCTAGAAATCTAACAGGTAAGAATTACCATTTTGATCTGTTTGAAGACTAGGTGCATCTCAAGATGGAGTGAGAGATTTTAAATGGGATTGAAACGGGCAAAAATGCACATGGCAGGTGAAGCCATCAAGCTTTTGCCTGTATCAGAGAACAGTCACTGGAGAAAGGTCAATAAAAGAAAATTATTTTTCTATTGCTCTTTTAAATGGACATTATATATACACACTTGTATATTTATTTGCATGCTTTAAATGAATACAAATAATGTAGAAATCATCTGGATATGGGGATGACACAAGCTTTACACTGACTAGATCTGATATTTAATAGTTCTACTGAGGTTCCCAGTCTTAGTAAGTGGTGAATTTTGTATTTCTTTACAAAACCATCACTGAAAATGCTTGGAGTAGTATATCACACTTGATATAAGGAACCTCCTCAGTTACTATTAGCTGACTTTTGCCAACTCTCCTGTCTTCCACACAATCAAAAAGGCACTACCCTAAACCACGGCCTGCAAACATATGTATACAAGTATATACATATCTTGTTTACGTATTAAATATTTCTAGCAATCTTTTCTGTCAAAGCACAAAGCCTCCAAGATCCCCTCGAGCAGATGACACCAGATTTTATGACTCCACTAAGCACACCAGTGTAGTGAGCTGCATGATCAACTTTGAAAGCATTGCTTTGAAATTTAGCAACTCTCTGAACTGGCTTCTAAAACAAATAAGCCCTGATCTTAGGCAAGTGAGTAAAGCCCTTTTCTAAAGGGCCTACTACTTCCTCATTTACTTTGAACAAGGAGGTCCAAAAACTAAATTATAGTATAAATTTTACATTATATATAAAAACATTTAAAATATTTTAAAATGCTGTATTACAGAAAAAAAATTAATACACAGAATGACACAAACTAGCAAAGCATTGTAATTTCTTGCACTGTATCTGGAAAATGAGAAAAAGGAGAAGGAGGCAATAATAAAAAAAAAATAATCAATAGCTATCTTAGACCAATACCATTCCTTTTCTTTCATATGGATAGCAAGGTGACTACCAAAATTTCAGCTCCAGAGAGGACCAGTTTTAGGTTACTTTCTCAAGTTTCTAAGTAACTGTTAATCATATCCATGGGTAAAGCAATTTTTCGAAAGATTACAGATATTTGCTACATAATATAATTATTTGTTGCATAATTACTGCCGCACAGAATGTCACCTCTATTAAAAAAAATATTACTTCCATTTTCTAATATTATTTACTAAGTTGTAACAAGGTCAACACAAAGATTATTAAATTATCAAGTCAGATGTATGGGATTAATTTCAGTCCAGACCTAACTATAAGTATTTTCAATGTCCACTTTTAAGATATGATGCAGCAGTTGCCCCTTTCTCGGAAAGCACAATTCAGGCTATGAACTGTATTTTAAAAGGAGTCACTATGAAAAAATATTTTAGGCTATATAATTTAAAACAACTTAAAGAGTTGGTAAAGATAATGGAAACTGCTTTTTCCTATTCATTATTATTAATTTTTGGAGTTTCCAGAAACAGGACAAATGTTGCTTGGAAACAGTGCCACCTCGAACAGCGTTCCTGCAACAAGAGATAGCATTCACTAATACAGGATGACGTTTATTTTCTTTCATTCGAGACAGTTTATTTGGCAATCTCTATGGTTAACATGGATGTGCAGGACTTCTTGAGATAGAGGGGAAGTTTCTTTTCAGAAACTTAACCCTTCGTGAGTTTCTTCCTACTGTCCATGCTGTGTGTCCATACTTTTTTCTCCCCTACTCCTCCTGTTTTTGCCAAAATCGCAAAAAGGGTGGGAAAGGGTAGAATGATACCAGTACTATAAAGCCCAAATTTTACTACTGGGAAAAATCAGGATAACGACTGCGACTATTTGGACACCCAGAATAATGACCACTCTGTGTGCACTCCATCGAGGAGCGCAAAACATCTACAGCTCCTTTACCAGGTGGAGATGAATGTACCGATCTGTGACGCATTTGTGCGCTACACTGGAAAACATGTTACAAAAAAACTGTACAAGTGGTGCTGATCTGCTTCTGTCTGCGTCTCGACCGTGTGTGTGCATGTCCCGTGGAAAAATATCCAAGAGTCAGACATCTAGGGCAGGATATCATCCACGACAGGCTGCCGCGCCTGTTAATCCGACCGAAGCATAAAAGCACCTCGGCTTCTCTGGAACAGAACAATTTGCTCTGATTCCGTGTCCACTTTCCTCCCGAGTCGCAAGGCAAAGTGAGGTTTGCGTTTCAGAGCAGCTGGTTTCCGCAGCGCAGCGGCACAGAGACCTCGCCAGCTCGGGGGCAGCCGGCAGCAAGCAGGGAGCGCCCGCAGCATCCCCCGGGCACGGCTGGGAGCGCCCGCCCTACCTGGTAGCGGCCCGAGAGCAGCTGGCTGCGGGACGGCGTGCACAGCGGCTGGGTGTAGTAGCACTCCA
>VXBI01005973.1:2263-19052 GCA_013397375.1 Toxostoma redivivum | reverse complement strand
GAGCGGGGCGGGCCGGGAGCGCGGGGGCCGTGCCGCAGCTGGCGGGGCCCGCCGCGCCGCGCCGCGGGTTTGTGCCGCTGGGTTTTGGCATCAGCTTGAAAACGAAATTGTAAAGCTGTTGCCGGTGTTGGCAAGGTATGCAAGCCGCTGATGCTGGCGGTCCCTTCTAATTTGGTCTTGCTTCAACTCCTACGTTGAACACCCGGTTCAAACGTCGGAGCCTTTCCCAAGGGAACCAGGGAGTTATGTGCAAGCTAGTGTCTCAAGTCATCTGTTGTTTTAAGGAAGTCAGGGCGACATTATGAGGATAGGACAGAGTGCATTCTCGTAAAATTATCTGGACTGTTACTTCTACCTTCATAGCAGCTCAATTTTTAATATGCCTACAGAGCTTATTCTGTGTGTAAGCACAGTGAGGCAGCTGCAACATACACATGGCCTTGCTGCTGGACAATGTGCAGGACAGCCTGGGAAAAACAAGTTGCAACCATCACTGAAGAGGTAGCTGAGCTGAGCAAGGCAGAAATTTTTCCTGCTGGAGAAACTCCTGCCAGCATCAACTGCTAGCATGCACACACACAACCCACCCCTACAAACACGAGAGAGACCACTGTGTCTTCTCTCCTGCTTCAATCCCCGACCCCTGCAAAATCATAGCCAGCCCAGTGCTTTCTTCTCTCAATTTTTTCCATTGTGATGAGAAGCCTAGGTCGAGGTCTGGCTGTAAGATGGTGCTTGTGACTGTTACAGTGTAGGAAGTGAAGTAACACAGGAGCAGAAATAGCAGCAATGTTCACGGGGTTGTTTCTTCAAACCATGTAATCGTCTAAAGCAATATTGCAAACAACCACTACCTTAGTTACAATCTTGATGTAAAATCTAAGAGAGTGAAAGGACAGAAATAGCTGTCAGCTCTGGTCAATTTTGTTCATCCATGGAATACACATAAATTCCAGTGTCTAGTGGAAGATCAAATAACCATATATTTCCCATTTAGCTGGAATTGTAAATCCGGATATTCCCAAGTTTATATTGCCTTTCGCTAACAGGCAAAAGAACAGTCCAGCTTGGGTTTTTTAAAATCCCACATGTTTCCCTGCTGGTTTGAAAACAACAGCTGTGATGAGTGGTGCCATTTTTTTTCTACAATGAGAATGTACTACAATCTACAGGCAGTACTGGAACAAGAAGCAATGGTACTGTCCTAAAATTAGTTTTCTCTGAAGTAAATTCCAAGATCACTGACAAACTGGTGTGTGACTACTATGAGTAGTATTTTCCTTTTTGAAATGTGATTCATACTGTTCAAAAGCTGCAAAGTTCTCATTTATCTTGTTTCTAGTTCAGATCCCACGACCAGTCTCAAACGTCTCACTGAACTGTTTATTTTTCTAACTTCTTCCTTATTACAGGTTAAATTTCATTCAAATGTTAGCACTTTCCCACAGAAACCCTTTTTGTTCTCTCAAAATAAGTACTTTGAAAATCCGTACAGTGCTGGTGAAACCAGAAATTTTGAAACAAAATTTATAATTTCTATTCATATTTCCAAAGTTATAGTGGTGTTCAAATGTAGCTGTATTCATATTTACTTGTAGAGAAGTGTGAAGAGTTATGTACTGGTTGTCCTACTCCACTAGAACTAGATAACCTTGTTGCCTGACCATAGTTAAAACATTACTGTCTTAAAACATTGAACTGTCTTAAATATACACTGCAGTTACTGCACACAGTCACAGTCTGGATGTTGCTGCCTGACATATTTTCTAGTATTTTTGGTTATTTATTTATTTATTTTATTACTAGCTGAGGAAATTGGAATCCCAATCAGAAAAAACTGTTTTTCTCAGACAGTATTCTCTTGTATCAAAAGAATAAATCCAGGAAATAGTCAATGTTCAGTCTCTTATGATTCAGTTTATCTTTTCTGAATTTGGGGTTGAATAATTTGGATTCTGTTTTGGGATCAGTGATTAAAGAAGTCATTACAGTGACACACAAGGGGGTTACAGTATCAGTGTGGATTTTTCATGCCATACAAAGCATGAACTGAACACTTTTTGCCATAGCACATGGAAACTTGGAACGAAAGTTCAAATGGTAATAGTAACATCTACTCTGGTGTGCAAAAACTCTGGAGGTGGAAAAATATAGGAAAACGGCAAACAAAAGTGTCTGTGAAAACTTCTTTTTTAGATATCCTGATTTGAGTACTTAAAATATTTCCTAGATGACGAACTGTCATTTTTTCACCTCATTGCAATGTGTCTTCTCTGTTAGCTGATGAGATTGAGAAAGACTCTAAAGAAGTCCCTATCAGTCTTTCTACACTGATATTTGTTTAATTGGTTAGAAGCCCTCTTAAAGCTCAATACTTAAACATTCTTGCTCTTCTTCACTTTCTCTTGCTGTGTCTTGGCACAAGTTTAGGTAACACCATATCTCAATCTGTAATGAAAAGAAGTGACAGGAAACTACAATAGCTGCTGAGCACTTCCCTCACCTCATTTCTTCAGGCTTATGTACATTTTTTAAAAAAATACTTAAAAGGATTGACTTACATATGCAAACCTGTATGTGGGCATTATTTGTAAAGCTTTTTCTTGATAGTTTCATTTATCCATCTGTGCAGAATGCAATGTTGAGCTGTTCTGATAAATATTCAGCAAGCTGACTTGGGTATCAGAGCAGTAAAAAGAAGCCAGGTCAACTAGGAAGCACTTTCAAACATTGCTATCACAGCTACAGCACTTCTAATTCTCAGCCATCTTTGCTTAAAACTACTTCTGATGTCTCTGCTCCTGAATTAATCGTTAAAGAGAAAGCAGTCATTCTTAAGAAGTAACAGAAAGATACTCCATTTGCCTTACATCTGGTCAGTGATGAACCAGAAGTTGTTTTAGTCTTGTAAATTAGCTGCAAGAAAGAAACTGTATTGCCTTGACCCAGAAATATCATGACACATTGTTACCTTATCTAAATCTTGAAGTTACATGAAACTTAGAACCACGGAATATTCTGAATTGAAAAGGACCCACAAAGCTCACTGAGTCCAGCTCCTGGCCTTACACAGGACAACCCCAAGAATTACACTGTGTGCCTGAAAGCATTGTCCAAACACTACTTGAACTCTGACAAATTTGGTGCTGTGACCATTTATTTGAAGAACCTGCTCCTGTGCCTAAAAACCCGGTGGGTGAAGAACCTTTTCATAACATCCAACCTAAACCTTCCCCAACTAGGCTTCAGTCCATTACCTCAGGTTCTGTCATTGGTCACCACAGAGAAGAGATCAGTGTCTGTCCCTCAGGAAGTTGTGACCTCAGCCACTCCTCATACATTACCTTCCACCAATTGGCCAAGGCTCGATCCTGGTGAAACGTGCGTGACAAGAGCTGTCAGTGAGTAACCCTCAAAGAAATCAGTGTCTGGGCTTGTATATAATACTACACTGTAAAATGAGAGAAGTCTGCACAGCTTCACAGAGAAATTAGGGGTTGGGAGGTTACAGCTGGAAATGCAGCACAAGCTGCTGGAGGGTATGCCTACTCAGGTTCTGAGTTCACTTGACTGCACGAATTTTATCTGCCATTCATTACTCTTTGCTCAGGCTGCAGAAAGCCTGTCCTTCTGCAGTCAGATTGATCCAGCTGACGTATTAATCTTTCTTCTGAGTCAGAAAAGGAGTTACAAACCTGATTCTAACTGTCAGACTGGGATATGGAGGCATTGCTGGAACATTTTTAGCATAGAAAAGCTGATTAGGAAAGTATAGGTGAATCTGTCTCAGAGTAACTGTTACACTACATTCCAGGATGTCTAGTGAATTTGCATAATCTTGGGAAATGCTAAAATATATGCTCCTAAGCATTGCTCTTTTCTTCCATAGTCTAAATAAAACCATATAGCATCATGTTCTACTTCAGATTTCTTAAATGCTCACAGAGTCACAGTGATTAATTCCTCATTACAGATAATGTTATCTTTATAAAAAGTAACATTTTGATGCTTCAGCAAAATAGAACTGGATCACTTATGAAAGTATAGCAAAGAATAAATTCTTAATGGATTTTTCACTCAAGATAGTACTACATTCAAACTTGGCAAAGCTCATATATTAAATTTTCACCTGCTTTGCAAAAGATATTCAAAACAGCACAGTGTAATGTCAGCTTACTTTATCAAGAGTGAGTGTTCATTACTCAAATTGTGTTTCTCCTGGTATACACTATACATTTGCTTCTTTGCTGAAGATTTAGAGGCATCAACTCCCTTGAAGAAAGTGCATTTTGGACATGATTCACACATACTTTGAAAACATTTATCTATAGCCTAAAGAACACCATTACTAAGTTTGAAATTTTAGCTTTATAATGCAAAAGAATTGTTGAGAACATTATTAAATTTCAGATGAGTTTTTTATCAATTTAGTGTGTTCCCATCATACACACTATCCTAATGCTGCTTACTTGGATTATTGAATATTTAACACTCAATAAAACTTCTTTACTGTGAATTTAATTATATTTTTTCACTGCTAATATTTCTGTGTAATAATATATGGCTCTTACTGTTGCTTCAATCTATAATTAACAGTAAAAAAACCTGATCTCTGGTGCCAGTCTAGTGGTTCAGATTTAATACAGTAAATCTATAATTTAAGCTTTGTTCAGAAATCGAATAACATACTGTTTGCTGTAGAATATTACATATAATATGCCAGATGATTTATATAAAATAGCAAAGAATTTGCTTCCTATAATTGTTTCTTCTTTGAGAAGAACTAGATTTTGCTTTTCTATGAGAATTTCTGCCAGGCTGACACGCAGAGAAAAAATATCAAGATTTCAGTTTACTTTTAATATTGCCTTTATTATTTCAATGGTTAATGGGTTGTCTTTCCATTCCTTATGAAACATTCTGTGTAAAACCAGTGACATGATTTTATGGTAAGCTTGCTATTCAGGTGTAAAGAAGGCAGGATAAGCTACTTTACCTCAAGGGCAGGCAAAGGAGGAACTGTGAGCGTGAGGGAGGGGGAGGAATTTTCTATTGGACAGAATCAAGCACACATTTCTCACATGGATTAATGCAGATCTGCCAACCAATGTGGGAGCAAGCTGGATCAATAATGTATTCATTCCCTGCCACTTTCTGCACACATGTGCTTCTGGGAAGCAGAACACACAGCAGCTCATCAACCCTGCTCAGCTCTCTAATGTGAACAGCGCATACAGGGAAGTAGGAAGTAATGCCATTGAATTTCTCACTCATGTATGGCAACGAAGATCTTGTGTTTAGTAATTAGAAAATCTGAGTAGTTTAATTCTCTTAATTTTATGCATATTAACGACACTATTTCCTACTGCACAATTTGCTGTATCCTCATCTATATTTATATTTTGGGACTTTCACCCTTTCTCTGAAGGCGCATTCTTGTTGGTTCAGTCAGCATCAATGGCTCCTGTATAATGGTTGCTGGATAATTTTTACCTAAAAGTTCAACTTCCAATTTCTGTCCAACTTTGCTGAGTTCTATGGGAACATACGCAAAAGCTAGACTCTGCTGAGCTCCATAACTGAAACATCCAGATGTGGTATTGCCAATAACCTGAAAAAAACCAAAAACAATTGTATTCATTTTCAAGATGCAGTGATATTTTCTGAAAAAAAAATCCCAGCCAACAAGCCAAACAACTAGACATCTCACATGTTTTATACATTTTTTATACACTTCAGACATCATGCAAGTTTCAAGTGTGTCATGCAGTTCATAATATTCTCGACAGAGAGTAACACCACCTGAAACTGGGAAATTTTTGCTTTTTGAAAAAACACTCTATTCTTATTATGTTCAATTAAGTTTTCACTGGAATATATACAATACACATGCATATGTTTATTATCTATAATAATTTAACTGCCAGTGAGTATTTCAACACATAATCTATGCTGAAGTGTGGAGCCCCAAACTTTGCTGTTGTTTCATTTCTTTTGAATAGCAAAAGTCTTTTCTTAGGACTGCAGTGAGCTTGCAGAAGGAGAATGGATGACAATATTTTAGTCTGTTCCAACTCTAGTTTCAATGACTTGACAGCATTTTACATCTTCTCTGTAGGTATTTAGTCAGTCTTAACTTCTTGCTTGAGGATTAGAGTGCTTATCATAGCTTCAAATTGTTCCGTGCCAGTAAAATAGAAATAATGCATTCACACTTGAAACACAAAGATTTTGTTCATGGAGAATTAAGACTGATTTTTTGCAACATGAACTATAGTCCTTGCCTTGCCATTGTGCCACACGCTTTCATTTCCCTCTGGATCAACATTATCTGTTTCCAGGGTGAGATATACCAGTCGTCGTTTGAGCCCCTTTTCTTTAATCTTCTTCAGTGCTTGTTTTCCTGTAAAGTCTGCTGCCTGAAAAAATACAAGATAATTATTATATATGTTTATTTGGGTTCTCCAATATGTTTAGAGATATAAACATTTAAATGTATCTTAGTGTGTTTGCCCATCAAATAAGTATTTAGTATGAAATATAGATGAAACCAGACCTTTGGCAGATAGTCTATCTTGTATCTAGGTATTTTTATACTGGTATATTACACCTTGGTAACTTTATCCACTTTATTAGTTTTCCTAGATCTCATAATTTCCTAGATCTCTCTCTTAATATCCATAATTTCAACATAGTGAGCCATGTTATAAGACTACCTGCCCAGTTAAGGTTGCAAGCCAGAAGACTATACATCATTTCAGTGACTATGACAAGAAGTGAATTCCAACACTGAGATCCTGAAGGCTGGGCCTTGCTCTGTCAACATGCTTCCTTTTGAAGTCATCATCAATTTGTGACAATAACGTCAGTATTCCACTTGATGTCTCTGCCAGGCTACACAGCTCGCAGTTTACTCCATATTCTTGTTTTAAGGTAGGTATATTTTTCCCCATATCTGCCATTTTATGAGAAACTGCAACATGTTTTGTAAAGAATACTGCTATTGTCTGGAATTTTCTTTTTAGCCTGCTTAGAAAGGTACAAGCAGATTCTCATATTTCTAGAAGATTGCACAAATGTGTGACAAGTATGGAGGCAGTCATTGGCAAGTCTCAGAACCCTCAAGGGTATATGGGACAGTGTTTACTGTATCTGATCACACTGAGCTGATTCCAGTAGCCAGATTCTATCACAGAATCATTTAGGTAAGGAAGGGGCCTCTAAGCTCATTGAGTGCAATCTTTCACCAACCACTGCCTTATCAACTACAGCATAGCACAAAATGTCATGTCCAGTTGTTTCTTGAACATCTCCAGGGATGGTGACACCACCACCTCCCTGAACCATCCTTTCTGATGCTTAACAACCCTTTCCAGGAAGAAATTCTTAATTATGTTCATTTTTTCTCCTATGGCATAGATCAGACAGAACAAAAGAATTGAATTCAAACTAAATTGCCAAATACACACAAACCTGCCCCATGGGCAGAAATATAATAGCAGTTACAAAGTCCTCTAACCCTCTAGCCTTTGCTTCACTAGCAGTGAAAGCCATTTTAAGTTGATCTCAGGTCTGAAGCAGGAATTATGTTAATTTGATGAGTGTTTAAGGGAAAATAAATGAAATATTGTTGAAGTCTTCAAAAATACTATTTCTGGTAATGTTCTTTAATTTCAGTAGAGAATTATTGTACTGTCAGAATTACAAGCAACACGTATGTGGAATAGATATTATACAGTTAGTTCATGTTCTTATATTTCTTGAGGTCCACGCAAATCCATGTGTAGGCTCAGAAGAAATTATTTAAGTGATGAAGAGTTTTTGCTCTATGAGAGACTAGGCTCTGTAAGCAGTTGTGAAAAACAGCTTATGAACCAGTTAAGAAACAGTTAGTCTGAAAATCAAGGTGGTTCAACTGGGGATAAAGCAGATACTGCACATAAAGATCAGAGCTGGCACCCTTTGGGGGGAAAAAGCATGAAATACAGCTCAGATCAGAAAAAAAGACTGTGAAGATTCACTTTAGAATATAATGTCAAGATACTGCTGCAAAATATAAAGCAAAGATCTCACACCAGAAAATAATCAGCTACTTTTCTGCTTCATCGTACATGCAATTGCAGGAAAAACCTACAATGACAAATGCAAGGAAGACTGTATATCATAGCATGACTCACAGACTAAAATGCTTTGCATAACAAAGAGAAATACCAAGAAGTAAACATTCTAGAGGGATACTGAGCACTGAATCAATTCCTTCCTATTCATACTAATGTAGTATCAGGTATTTAGTCACATGGAATGTAACTGTGGAACTAAACAAAAGTATTCAAATGCAACGTTATATGCCCTAGGTATGGGAACCACTAGAACAAGCAGCTAGCAGGCTTTAGAATCTACCTGAAGTGTGGATAATTTTTTGCCTGTTGCTTGCAGATACAAAATTAAATCCTTTCCCAATTAATTTTAACTGGGCCAAGCTTTTGGCCACCTGAAATAAATCACCACATATCTATTATGTTAACTGAAGATGCATATGCAAGATTTCATGTAAAGGGCTTGTTCTTTGCTACTTTCTGATTATTGAAGGTTAAAAATATTCCAGTCTTTTTAGAATGATGGCTTGGAAAAATTACCAGGACATAACCTAGAATTCAAACTCTACCAAATACACTCATATATATATACACACTGCAAAAATGTGTGCATCTATTTATGTATAGATACATAAATGGATGCATACATACTTGAACACTATATGAACAAGAATAAAAATGTGTATGTGAAAATACAGGTATATATATATTGCACAACTGCAAAAGTCTATATTTACTTTTCAATATTTAAAGCACCTTCTTAAATTCCAACTACAGGAATTCAACTAATTCAGTTTACTTCTTTTACAGTTCTTGGGTACGCATGTCAATTTCACTCTAATGTATTCCCACCATTATTCATTTCTGCTTTTTAAGAGTATGTACATCTGATTGTTCATTCCAATCAAAACAGAATTTGGGAGCTGATTCATTCAACCTCAGTCTAGCTATTTTTGGTAACAAATGCTTCCTCTTTCTAGGAGAAAAATAGTCAGTTTGCCTACTGCTTCTATTTGCTTTATCTTGTCATACAAAATATAAGTCAAAAAACATCCTATTTAAACTAATATAATCCAATTAATGAATATAAAAAAACCCAAAACAGAAGAAAAAGAACAGAAACAAATAAAAACACTAAAGAATTCCAACCTTGAACAAATATAAAATTTAAAGCTGCTCTTCACTGTCTGAGTTTAAAAAAAAAGTACTTTATGTGTTGGAACAATGTAAAATGTTTATACTAGTTGAAGTAAAGACAGTCCTAAAAAGCTAATCTTAAAATACAGAAGACTTTCCATTACTTTGGCATGAATTTCCAAAGCATTAAGCTTTGGCAGATGTAACAGTTTTCACATAAAATAAAAACACTTCTTAGACTCCAAAGATAAAGACAGTATCTACAGCTTAGCTTCATTTTATTTGATTGAAGTTCACCAGATAAAAAGATGGGCTGTTCCTTTTTACTTGTGTGTTAGATAAGTTTAGATAAATCTAAAATGAGAAATCATATCACAAAGACAAATCAGCCAAATTTTTAAAATAGCACATAGCTAATAGATTAGTTAATCTATTAACATACACTATATATATATTTGCCTTATCCTTCTTATCAGGCTTTTACTTTGTGTTAGTTGCCATGTGTCTGATAGCACAAGATAAACCTAGTTTTCTAAAAAGAGTTTATGAGACAATAACCAATGTGATTTTTTTATGCACAGTGAGATACCTTGAAGAGTTTAACTTACTGTGTTTCAAATGTACCTAGCTTTCAATGGCAACCCAATCTAATTCTAATCCTCTGTAAAAACCTCTTCTAGTTTAAGGGAAGCAAAGGAATAGAAACTATCTATAAGCCTTTCAAAAACTTTTTTTGTGTTTCTCACACTGTGCAGTTTATCAGAATAAAGTTGAAGTGCCTAAAAAGAAATATACTGTATCTGTTCAACAGTTACTTGCAGTAAAGATATACAACTCTCTCAACAAAGAACTGCTGTAGTTTATCAGTATACTGTTTAGGATTGTGGGCATACAGCCAAATCATGAACAAAAAGTAAAGCAGCACCAACACTGTTGTCATCTACCATAACCATAATGTTACAACACTCTGGAGGAAGCCTCTATACAGTTTTGAAATTTTTCGTAGCTAGATGCTCTTTAATTACCTCAGGGTAACACTCCAAATGATATCTGCCTCACCAGCCTGATAAATGAAGACAATTTTTCTTCTCAGAGAGCAAATATTTGACAAGTTTCTTTTTCCATTGCAAATCAAAGCTACAACTTACACCACACAAACTTTTGTAAGGGAGGTGGGAGGTGGTATCTGTATGTATGGCACCTGCACCAATGCATCTTTCATTCAGTCCACCTAAGCCCTTCTTGTATGCAGTCAAGTGTAGGAAATTGATATGATAGATGCAACCGATGAATTACTGAGTTATTTTGGCTCAAAATCCCTTATTGGGTGCTTATTCCTTTAGATGGCCAAACAAATACACACCCAGATGTGCATTTTATACAGACAACAAAATCTTTGCAGATCCTTTCTAATATGTTTCCTAGCCTGTATAAATTTATGGAATAAGTCCTCTGTTTTTTTGAATAAGTCCTCTGGACACCAAATGAAGTCATGATAGACTAGTTTCACTCACTCCTGTAATTCAATTTGAATGGGGACAGGACTAAGGTGGAAAAGTACACTCAATATGTTATAACCATAATAAATGAGGACTAAAAGGGGGGGGGGGAGGGGGAAGAAGCACCACACCCCATCTCAAATTTCCTATCCATTACTCCCTCCTTCTTCCTGTTCCTCAGGCTCCTTAGCCCTTCTTAGTCCAGGCAGTAAAGCCTCTGTTCTTGCTTCCTCCTTCTCTTCCCTTTGTTTGTGTGGAGTAAAGCTGGCATGGAACACTGTCTTATTCCAGGTTATGGAGTGGGGTCAGTGACCATTATTATAGCCATTCTTCTCAGAACAAAAGGGATGCAAGCTGGAGAAGTGAAGTAAGGGCAGATAATGGCAGTCAGGGGGAGATGCAGGAATTCTTGAAACTCAGGCCATTCCACACCAAGACCATGGGAACACAAGTTGGACTGAAACAAATGAGGGACAGTTTTGGCAAGCAGCTAGGACAGAAACAAATTACTAAAAAGAGAAGGGAATAAAACGGTAAATCTAAGCCTGCACTCAAAGCAATAAAAGTGTGGAGGCACATCCTTAGAGCAGATCATCCTAGTTTCCTGAGACATAACATCTTACATATTGTTGTGTTAGAGGTTAGGTCAATACTCAAGGACTAGACCTTGTCACTCACTTACCTAATTATGAAGCAGATGGGTGTGACAAAACTTCATAATGCATACCAAAGCAATTAAATATTCATGTGTCTAACAGGTGTAACAGTAAAAAAACCACCAAATGTTAAAGTGAGAAGAAGAGGTAGCACTTGTAGTCTGAGAGATGTGCTTTGACAAGGGCATTCAGGCAGTCACTGAGCAGGGATGGAGGAGATGAAATGGAATTAGTGATAAGCAGACAAGAGAAAAAGCAAGACTCAAAGGAGAAGGTTTTAGGTTGGTAGTAAAAGGGAGGGAAAAAAAAGGCGGGGGGAAAGCTGCTAGAATAGACCTAAGAAAAAATAAGAGATTCTGCATATAGAAAAATCTGGAAAGAAGTTTGGAATTCAGAACAAAATACCTGCTCCAGTAAATAAAGAGGGTTGAGGCAAAGAATCTGCCTCCAAAAACAGGCAGTTTCTCCTAGTGAAAACACACAAAATATGAGAGTCAAGCACTCAGATCCTGACCTATAAGAGCACACTAGAGCAGAGTTCCAAAGGGTTTCCTTCATCTACTGCACTCCCTTCCCAAGCCGCGGTGTTGTTCCCAAGTCACTGCTTCTGCAGCGACCAGGAGATGGCAGTCTTGGATACAGCAACACAAGCACAAACCCACCAAAAGCCAACTGCGAGCTTTGAGCTCAGAAAAATCCTTCTGAAAGAATTAATTTTCGTGGGCTGGTATGAAGGTTTTTCACTCTAGTATCAAGTTTCATAGGGATTTCTGTTCCATTACAGTCAGGAGAAAAATAAGGTTATTTTAAACATCCAGAAGTGATATACTGTATCTTTAGAGAGCACTCGAAAACCTGAGCAAGTGCAAATGTACAGAAGAGTATTCTTGGATGTGGACCAAAAATAATTGCACATTTTCTTCCTAAAAGATATTCTGTGTATTTCCGGGCACAGTGACTAACATTAGGACTCTACTGAGTATTTAGTAGCAGAGCGCTTATTAATGAGATGAGGCTATCTAACTAACTTACTAAATGCAATTGAACAGCGAAAAGAAAGACAGCAGGTATTTAAAAAAAAAACCCATCCCTAAACTGGACAGAATCTTGTTGCAAAGTTGTGAAAGCATCTTATACTCTAAATTATAAACTAATCCTTTTAGTGTCGCTCAACTTTTGTTAAATTGCAGCCCATCCTGCTTGTGTGTACAAGGAAGCAACTATAACATTAGTGAAACAGGGATTATCAAGCAGCCTCTAGAGGAAACCACCTAAAACAATGCCTTGGAGTTACTGACAAAATGAAAATTGACACAGAAACCCTGTGGAAATGGGTTTACTTATTGCCATGCTATAATTTAATACCCTGTAAGTAAAAATAAAGCTTCAGCTTTGAAGAGGTTTTTCTATTACTCATCACAAAAATTACTAGTCTGTCTGTACATAAAGATGATATATACACTAAACTTTCTAAACACAGAGACCATCAGGATTTTATGGAGACTTTACATCTCTTCATATATATTCCTCAGATATTTGAATGTCCTCTTGTAGAAATTAAAATTCTCTCTGATCATATTTACCTTCACTGGCATCTGGCTCTTCATTCATTTTAAACTATTTAGAAAAATGTTTTCATTTTCCATGACATACCATTTAAGATCACTTATGCTGAAGTCTTTTCATAACTGTTTTGTGAGCTATTTCAGCTGCTTGTTACACAGTAAGAAGAACTCTAGTAATTAACTGAACAGTGCCTTTTGGTTCTAATTTACACAGAAATCAGCACTTTCCCCAGCTGAGGGCGCATGCTTAAAGAAATAATCCTTGTGGGGAGCTAAACAGACCAAAATGTAGAAAAGAAATATTTAAGTATCTGTTGCTTGTAATTTTTATGTCGTTTACCTTTTTTTAAGGGGAAAGTTTGCATAACAATAGAAACAGGTAACAAAAGGTAACAGGTAACAAAAGAGTGTTCTGCTTTTGTTCAGCCATGGCAGCAGTAAAAAATGGTGAGGTTTGTGCTATGCCAAATGTGCAACAAAACCAGAGGCATGGGACTGGGACTCAAACTGCCAAGAAGCTGAGTAAATAATCTCAAACTGCATTTCATGCTACAGTGTTTAGAGTGCTTCCAATAGCTGAATTAGCTCAGGTACCTCTGAAGTGTCAACATACAGTCACAACTGCCCTCATTTAAGTCAATAAAAACCCATTGATTATTTCCTTTTTCACATTAGTTCAGCAAAACTGGCAAATGTTTCAGGCTGACACTCTGCATTTCTGTGGGACATTCATTCATGCCCATTTGTCTACAATGTGAGTACCTGCTCTGGAGAACTGCTCCAACCCTGCATTTCAACCATGCAGAATGTGCAGAGCAACTAAAGAATCAAGTGCTTCTTGCATATTAACGCCTTCCTATGATCCACATGGCTACCTTGGCAAGCAAAAGCTTTCCCTGCTTATGGCTGCTTTTCTACTTACACTAAAGAAAAGGGAAAACAAAACAACACAAAACAAAACAAAAACAAACAAAGAAACCAACCAACACAAGTAATAGTAAAATATTTTTATTGCCTTTCCTGAAATTCTGCTAATCTCTCCTCAAGATGGAAAGGCTTTGATTTGTAAATGCAACTTAATTCTAATCTATAAAATTCTGTATTTCCCTTGCATGTATCACTTCCTTGGATTAAGACAAAATTATACTACCCAATGGAGAGATCTGTAGCTCCACTACATGCAGAAACTGCCATTGATATCCTTGGGAGCACCCTGCTCCATAGGTTGAAGAACTTTACCCTCTACAAACAGGTTCAACAGTGAGAGGAAAAACACCTTCCTGGGCTTGTTCTGTTATGGTCAGTGAAATTGTCTCAAAAATACAAAAGCATCCTTTTACATTCAACATGCTTCTGTTTAAACTTTGCTTTCTGTGCAAAGTTTAAGATTTGCTTTTTATTTAGAGCTGTAACTTTAAGTTTGGGATTCTTCTTGTCAGTTCTACTGTGCCTCTGCATAAAAGGGCAAATATATTAAGGACCATTTATTACCTGATTTATTACCATTTCAGGTATAAAGGGAACATTAATAATAACAGTTTGTTGCTACACCACCCTGCATCATTGTCAAGACTAGATGTTTTGAAAACATTTTTTCTTCTTGATCTCCTTTATATACTTTAATTTACAAATTAATAATTGAAGCAAAAGATCAAGTCAGAAATAGGCCGTCATTTAGGAACCTCACTTGGAATCTCTATGATCAGATTTTTCACATTAGAAATTTCAGATCCATTGTGCAGGCAACTAGTATTTGAGTTGATGGAATAACTGAAAACAGCAGATGGCTTTAGATCTGCACAGATTTCACCAGATTTCATGGAAAGGTCCTTATTTGACAGAGTTTAGACATACATTTTGTGATTCATTTAGACCAGGAAAGAGAATGACAAGCAATTTTTTGTATCTCTTAGACTAAAATAGAATTTGAATTGCTAAAATATTAATTTAAAAAAGTAAGATGCTAATTAAAGGAGATCAAATAACATATTTTATTTTTTACTGCACAGTTGAACTCAACTAGCTCCATTCTTTAACCTTCAAATCAGGTGAAAACAAGTTATGAGCAGAGGACCTCTTCAGAAATTCCATTAAAAATGAATTATTCTTTTAACCAATATACTGATTTAACTTATATTTAACTTATTGTTGTCAGTTGTCCCTAGCAGTTCTAAAAAATATACTTTTCTTCAGTAATTGCTGTACCAGAGTGGTAGCCAGGGTAAAAAGTCTAGAGATACCAGCTTTAACAAGAATGAACAGCTAGAATATTAACACAGTATGAACAGGTTTGTTCAGCTTGTGCATACATACATACACACATATATATATATTTATGTATATGTGTGTGTGTACATACATGTATATACATACATGTATATGTGTGTATATATACTGTATCATTACAAAAGTACATGAATGAAATTTCTCTCTGAAAATAAATCACAAAGAGTTATTTTTCACATAGACAACATTAAGCATTTGCAACTTCTTGATGTAATGCATAATTTTGATAGCAAGGAACTTGGGGAAGATTTTTTTAAACAAGTTGCTACTTGCAAAGCATTTATAATTATAGTTGTGTCTTTGATTTACTAAACCTATTTTATTTTCTAGCTAATGGCATTTTTCATGTTCAAACACTTAAGGAATAATCTTGGACATAATACAACATTTTGAAAATAGTAAGACATACCTTGTTTAGCTTTACAAAATACTCCAGTCCAGCTTCCAGGGGATTAGTGTCACAGTTCATCTGTTAAAAGATATAAATTCATCATCCATACATGATGGACCATCATAGGTTTTGGATTGGGGGAGGGGGTTATTTTTTAATTCTATACATCCTTCTGTTTACTCCTGTGTCATTGTCTTCCACACTGTGCATGCACAACTTCTGTCTGAATACACTGCAAGCTTCCAACATGGGATTTAGAAAATATATCAACTAACATGCCTAATATGACATACAGGTATGTAAACCAGTCATCTAAGTTTCCATATGCAAAGTAAACACTTTTCAGTAAGAAATAAGATTTTTCATCAAAGCAGAATGGATCCTCAGAAGATTGAGTAACTGGGGTGTGCACACCATTTGCAACACAGCAGAGTAGCTTAGCTGGAGAGGGAAATAAAACACAAAGCCAATTTCATTCACCACCTTCCCATTAGCTGTAGGGGGAATAATTTCTTAGGTGGCACTTGAAGAAAGAATGAAAATAACTAGCACTGGGCAAACCTAAAGGACCCTTACATTCCCACCATTTCAACCTCTTGAGTTCTTTCATTTCCAAAGGAAAAATTTACGGTAAAATGAAATTATACTGATTTCCCCCAAATTCTCTAGACTCTCCAAGTAGTTCTTTATTATGAATGAGAAAATTCTGCAGGAACAAGGTAAAGGGAAATTAAAAAGTTCCAAATACATTATGAAGCAAAAATAATTTTCCTCTCATGACACAGTTATTAGAGAAATAAAACATTTTGAGAACCTGTTAGCCAAACCTTTGATTTTAAAACACCAGAGCTCAGCAAAACCCTCATGATTTTGTTATATGCAAGAGGAAAACCATCCCTGAATCAAAATAAATATTTCTTTGCCACCAGTGCAATGTAATATACCAGTTGTTTTTATTTAGAAAATCACCAGTAAGAATTATAACAGCTTTTCCTGCTTGAGGAAAATTTTCTTTTCATGCTAAACTGAGAAAATGGTACAAATAACTGCTGTTCTAACTGCTAACTGTAACTAAAAGCTGCGTAGTCATAACAAAATAAAAAAATAAAATTAAAAAACCCCACCAACAAAACAGCCCCTTCCCCACAGAAAAAAAAAA